>OZ005648.1:250899504-250949504 GCA_963930645.1 Salticus scenicus
TGGAATACTCATTATCCGCCGCCGCCGATATGCCACGGCGTCCAGTCGAAAGAAGCTCCTCTTGACCTCAGCATGTGTAAACTGCAGCCTATCAATGGGTGAGTCTTTTTCTAAGACTTTGTAGATGAAAAATAAATAAGTGGGTAGTTGGAAGTGATCCAACAGCCTAAAAAATATTCTATTGTTGTTTATTATGATTTTTTTTTTTTTTTTTTTTTTTTTTTTTAATTGGGATTAAAAATCTTAAGATCTCATTCAACTCTGACGGTGTCAAGATTATGAAGATCGGGTAATGACCATAAAAACTGTGGCGCCAAATTTTGGTACATGCTATTGCGTTACTCTAGTTGACCAACGCGAAAATGCTAGGATAATTTTGAAAGATAGGGAAAAATTGGAATAGGCCCTCTGGCGGTGAAAAAAGTGAGGGGGTGGGCCGACTCGAGATCTCTCCAACGGTATCAAGATTATGAAGATCGACCCATTAGGGCCCGAGATATAAGCGAAAAACCATAAAAACTGGAAGTTGTGGCGCCAAATTTTGGTACCAATAAAATTCTGAATAGAACTTGAAGAATGCGTGAAAAAGAAGTCCTAGACGTACAAAGCAAGTAAAAATTGGGATTAGACCCACCAGTAAGTTAAAATGTGTCATGTTCACTATTAAAATTGGCTCCAGTGGGCGCCAAAACTGCCAAAAATGAAAAAATGCTATTGCGTTACTCTAGTTGAGTGAAAAGACAAACAACCAACGCGAAAATGCTAGGGTCATTTTGAAAGATACTGAAAAATTGGAATAGGAAAGGCGCCCTCTGGCGGTGAAAAAGTGAGGTAGCTTACAGGGTGGGCCGACTCGAGATCTATCCAACGGTATCAAGATTATCAAGATCGGCCCATTAGACCCCGAGATATAAGCGAAAAACCATAAAAACTGGAAGTTGTCAATAAAACGGCGCCAAATTTTGGTACCAATAAAATTCTGAATAGAACTTGAAGAATGCGTGAAAAAGAAGTCCTAGACGTACAAAGCAAGTAAAAATTGGGATTAGACCCACCAGTAAGTTAAAATGTGTCATGTTCACTATTAAAATTGGCTCCAGTGGGTGCCAAAAGAGCCAAAAATGAAAAAATGCTATTGCGTTACTCTAGTTGAGTGAAAATACAGAAAAAAGTAACAACCAACGCGAAAATCCTAGGGTCATTTTGAAAGATACTGAAAAATTGGAATAGGAAAGGCGCCCTCTGGCGGTGAAAAAAGTGAGGGAGCCTACAGGGTGGGCCGACTCGAGATCTCTCCAACGGTATCCAGATTATGAAGATCGACCCATTAGACCCCGAGATATAAGCGAAAAACCATAAAAACTGGAAGTTGTGGCGCCAAATTTTGGTACCAATAAAATTCTGAATAGAACTTGAAGAATGCGTGAAAAAGAAGTTCTAGACATACAAAGCAAATAAAAATTGAGATTAGACCCACCAGTAAGTTAAAATGTGTCATGTTCACTATTAAAATTGGTTCCAGTGGGCGCCAAAAGAGCCAAAAATGAAAAAATGCTATTGCGTTACTCTAGTTGAGTGAAAATAAAGAAATAGTAACAACCAACGCGAAAATCCTAGGGTCATTTTGAAAGATACGGAAAAATTGGAATAGGAAAGGCGCCCTCTGGCGGTGAAAAAAGTGAGGTAGCCTACAGGGTGGGCCGACTCGAGATCTCTCCAACGGTATCCAGATTATGAAGATCGGCCCATTAGGAGGGGAGATATAAGCGAAAAACCATAAAAACTGGAAGTTGTCAATAAAACGGCGCCAAATTTTGGTACCAATAAAATTCTGAATAGAACTTGAAGAATGCGTGAAAAAGAAGTCCTAGACGTAAAAAGCAAATAAAAATTGAGATTAGACCCACCAGTAAGTTAAAATGTGTCATGTTCACTATTAAAATTGGCTCCAGTGGTCGCCAAAACTGCCAAAAATGAAAAAATGCTATTGCGTTACTCTAGTTGAGTGAAAAGACAGACAACCAACGCGAAAATGCTAGGGTCATTTTGAAAGATACGGAAAAATTGGAATAAGAAAGGCGCCCTCTGGCGGTGAACAAAGTGAGGGAGCCTACAGGGTGGGGTGACTCGAGATCTATCCAACGGTGTCAAGATTATGAAGATCGGCCCATTAGGAGGGGAGATATGAGCCAAAAATCGTAAACACTGGGACCCCAAACCGTCCAAAAACCTCGTCGCTTAGATTGGACAAGACTTAATAAAAATCTACATAAAACTTTCTCTGTAAACATCTCGTATACTTTGTATTCTATTCTTTTAATATTAATCCTATGATTACATTTTGCTCCACTACATATATGTTTCACACAAGGGAACTGAAACAGATGGATGACCTACATTACAAAGATGGGTCAGGCCAAAGGGTCAGGCCAGGTGTGCGTTGATGGGGACACAATGGATGACCTACATTCAGGTCAGGCCAGGTGTTCGTCGATGCGTTTACAATGGATGACCTACATTGCAAACATTCAGGCCAGGCCAGGTAATGGGTTTTGCAAGGCCTTCTCTAACTAAGAGTAGCTGACCTACTTTCCAGGCCGTTTCGGTTCGTTGAACAGGATTGCTTTGCAAAGGCTCAACATCATTTTATTTCAAACGATTGTGAACAGCGATTCAGGTCAGGCCAGGTGTTCGTGGATGGGAACAATGGATGACCTACATTGCAAAGATTCAGGCCAGGCCAGGCGATGGGTTTTGCAAGGCCTTCTCTCACTAGCAGTGGCTGACCTACTTTCCAAAGACCCGGTTCGTTGAACAGGATGATGCATTTGCTTTGCAAATCTATTCAAAGTTCAAAACGATTTCTCTAAACGGATGACCTACTTTGCAGGGCGCGCCTGGCCAATCGCATCGCTTGTGACGTCACCGACCTCGTGAGGCTGGCTTGGCGTTCCCTGTCGACCGTTCATTGCGCTCCCGGCAGCCGTTGGAGGTAAGTGTCTTTTTGTCTTTATGTGGGAATGGACATTCTGTTTTTTAATGGATAGCGAAGGCTTGCAAATTTTTATCTTGATTTCTAAGAGTTTGTTTTGTTTTTAATCCAGTTTGAGTAATATCTTAATCAACATATGTAATATTAAAAGATGTCATGATTTAAATGAATCTAATAGATTCCTTTATTAAAATGATTGAAATTCTAATTATTTAAGCTTTGATGTCTATATATATATATATATATATATGTGTGTGTATAAAATGTTCTTATTAATTTTTTATTCATTATATATATGTATGTATGTATACATAAAATGTTCTGCAATTTTACGTTATGGACCATTCGATTCAGTCATTTCTCTTTTGTTGTTTGAACATTATTATTAAGTTTCACTGTAGACGATGCGTAACAATCATGTTGAATGTTTACAAAATATCGGCCACGCGATTTTACCTACGGTGATTGTCCATAACTATAGTTTGAAAGAATAAATTAATATGTCCTTAAAATATTTTTAATAATGGGGCCAACTGAAATAAAATGGATCCTTAAAATGTTTTGATGTTACAGTTTTCAACTGATGGTGTTTTTAAAAAATCCGTATCAATTTTATGTTCTTATTCTGTTTTAATAATAACTTGACTCCATTTTAAAAAATTATATGTGTGTTCTTAAAATGTTTTAAACTATAGTTTGAAAGGAGCTCCCTAACTGAAATAAAATGGATTGGTCCTTAAAATATATAATGTTTTTATAGTTTGAAAGGACTGACCCTTTGAATAATAACGAGAGTTTGAAAGGTTGCTTCCACACACCCCAACTGACAAATCAAATTGGCGATTGTTTGAAATGATGATATTAAACTTTTGGATCTGTAAAATAATAATATGGGTCAATTTTTACAACTCCTGGTATTGTTTGGATTTGAAAACAATTGTTATTGTATGCTTTGAAATGAAGTATGTATGATTCAACTGTGGGACCTCTAATATTTTATACAGAAAGATTTAAATCAAATATGTGAGATGAAAAGGGATTTTTCAAAATTATTAATTCTCAATTTCATTTGCATTATTCCATTTTAAAAAATCCTTAAAATGTTTTGAACTATAGTTTAAAAGGATGTGCAAGAGTCACATGATTGTTTCACTTACAGCTCCCCAACTGACAAATCAAATTGGCGATTGTTGATATTAAACTTTTGGATCTGTAAAATAATATGGGTCAATTTTTACAACTCCTGGCATTGTTTGGATTTGAAAACAATTGTTATTGTATGCTTTGAAATGAAGTATGTATGATTCAACTGTGGGACCTCTAATATTTTATACAGAAAGATTTAAATCAAATATGTGAGATGAAAAGGGATTTTTCAAAATTATTAATTGGTCTATTCTCAATTTCATTTGCATTATTCCATTTTAAAAAATCCTTAAAATGTTTTGAACTATAGTTTGAAAGGATGTGCAAGAGTTGTTTCACTTACAGCTGATGGTGTTTTAAAAAAACTCAATTTTATCTCTTTAATGTTTTTTATAGTTTGAAAGGTGGTTTTTATAACTATATTAAAATTACCTCCGATGCTCACAGCTCCCCAACTGACTGTTTGTTTAAATACAATTGATTTGAAATACCTGTTCCAAATGTCTTGTAAATACCATTCGTCTCACGGTCTGTCTCTATCCGTCCATACAGTGTGTACGCATATATATATGTGTAAAAAAAAAAAAAAAAAAAAAAAAAAAATTTTTTTTTTTTTTTTTTTTTCCGAATTTTTTTTTTTTTTTTTTTTCGTCTATATCAGCGACCCGCACTTCAGCACTTGGCGGAGAGGGTCCCAATGTGCATGTCGGAGGCGGCAGAGTCGAGGAAGGATTCTCGGTGGTCATTTCTAGTGGCTACTTCTGGGAACATGTGCTCTGCCCCCCGAGGCATCCACCTACACAGCCCCCCCCGGGGACTGCAGAGTCGTGGAAGGCTTCCTGGTGGTCATTTCTAGTGGCTACGTTTGGGAACATGTACTCTGCTTCCCCCCCCCTTCCCCTCCCGAAAGTCCCCCCCTCCCCCCTCCCCACATTCACACACACTCCACTCGGACCCTTCTGCCAGCTTTAGGTTAGTTTTTTAGTTTATAAGATACACCGGGCGGTGGAGCTGTCGACATGGATGGTCTACGTTGTTATGCCCGTAGACCCGCAGCTGCCATCTAACACTTCTTTTTTGTTTTTTTGTTTGGACATTAAAGATTGAAAAAGTGTCTCTGTCTCATTTATTCACACCAACACAAACACCCCACATTAGTTTTAGTATTAGTGTTTTAGTGGCCCCGGGGGAACGCCCTTTCACTCTGTGCGAGCAGTCCCTTTAACTGAAGCCCATCGTTGGCTCCTACCTAAGCGGCAGTCTCGTGCAGTACCTAAGAGGCTGATCCCGGGGTGCGAGAGAGCGCGACCTGCCAGTGTTAGGTTAGGTTTAGTGTTTTTTAGTTTTTAGCACATCAGTACATCGGGCGGTGGAGCCGAGGATCAGGCTGCCATCTGACACCTTACTTTTTTGTTTTTTGTTTGGACATTAAAAAGTGAAAAAGTGTCTCTGTCTCATTTATTCACACCAACACAAACACCCTCTTAGTGATGTAAGATTAGTTTTAGTCTTTAGTGTTTAGTTAAGCGCGAGTGTTTAGTTTTTAGTGTTTTAGTTTTTAGAGGCCCCCCGGGGGAATGCCCTTTCACTCTGTGCGAGCAGTCCCTTTCACTGAAGCCCATCGTTGGCTCCTACCTAAGCGGCAGTCTCGTGCAGTACCTAAGAGGCCGACCCTGGGGGGTGCGCAAGAGAGAGAGCGCGGCGCAAGAAGCGATCATAGAAGGAGAAAAGGTAAGTCCATTCATTGTTGTTGTGCATAACTGTATGGACAAATGGTTTTCAAAACAAATGATTGTGTGAAATGGTTTTCAAAACAAATGTATGGTGCTTTTCAAAACAAATGTATGGTTTAAAAAACAATAGTGTGAAATGGACAAATGTGGGGTTTTCAAAATGCTTTTCAAAACAAATGTGTGGTTTTAAAAACAATAGTGTGAAATGGACAAATGTGGGGTTTTCAAAATGCTTTTCAAAACAAATGTGTGGTTTTCAAAATGCTTTTAAAAACAATAGTGTGAAATTTTTTTAAAAACAAATGTGTGGTTTTAAAAACAATGGTTTTCAAAATGGTTTTAAAAACAATGGTGTGAAATGGTTTTAAAAACAAAAGTGTGGTTTTCAAAATGGTTTTCACAAATGTGTGGTTTTCAAAAACAAATGTGTGGTTTTAAAAACAATAGTGTGAAATGGTTTTAAAAAACAATGGTCTGTTTTAAAAACAATGGTGTGACAATGGTGTGTTTTAAAAACAATGGTGTGACAATGGTTTTAAAAACAATGGTGTGACAATGGTGTCTTTTAAAAATGGTTTTAAAAAACAATGGTGTGAAATGGACACTCAAATAAGGGTTTGAGGCGACGCCACCCTGTGTGGGGGCGCCCCGGGCCCCACTGAAAATGAAGGGTGTCACGTGTATGTGGCGGGTGGTGGAGGGAGGCCCTGGGCCCATGGCCCGGGGCCGCGCCACAGAGTGTTGAAGGGTGTCACGTGTATGTGGCGGGTGGTGGAGGGAGGCCTCGGGCCGATGGCCCGGGGCCGCGCCGCATACCACAATTGTGTTTAAAAAAATTTTTAACTTTCATTTTCCTTTAGTAATTCATCACATACTGCAATAAAGGGTTTTGCACAATTCAAACACGATTGCTGCAAAAAGCACGGACGCACGACATGATGAAATAGATAATAATTTGTCTTAGTATAATAAAAACATCGAAAATATATTTTTTTCCCACCAGTGAGGTGAAAGAATAAATCCGTGGGAGACGGTCGAAAATTTTTAGAGGGTCAAATCGAGTCGTATATCGGGTAAATGTTTGACTTGGATACGTCATTTCCCATCGATGTGCTTCATGGGAACCTGCAATAGTTTTTGTGGGTTGACGTGTTTGTATAGTTGATGTATCCATTCCATGATACCATTGTATAACCAATGCCAATCTAAATTTTTTTTTTTTCAATTTCAAAAAAATTTTATCCGGGACCGACTCGCCAAAGCTTTCAAGATTGACCACAACGTATTCAAAAATTTTTTTTTTCAATTGCAAAAAAAAATTTTATCCGGGACGCGTATCTCCGAACTGTTGGCGCACGCAGAACAAATTCACAATTTTTCGCCAGAGAATGCGATTTTCGCCAAATCTGGAAGTGCAAAGAGAAACTTCACGCCGCTTAACCTGTATAAATAAACATCCGGCGTTTTTCTTTCTTTCTTTTTTTGTTATTAGTTTTTTTTCTTCTGATTATTAATGTAGGATTTAAATCGCAAAACGAAACATATCTTGAAATTAAGAAATAGTTATCCGAATAGAGAAGTAGATAATAATAATGGTAATATATTAGCATTGAGATCCGATTTCATGTATAAGGCCAAAAAGTTTGTAAAAATTGTTCAAACAAATTACAAATTCTTAGTAAAATGCATGAAAAATGTTCATAAGTCCAAATCAGTAGTACGCCATTTTACATTTCAACTATTTTTATTGTCATTTTGTATTTAAATTTTTAAAATGTATGACTTTATAAAATATCTCTCTTATGATGCAGTGCTTGAATTTTCATAAATTATCACCTTATATTTATCTATTATGTATTTTTAAAGAGCATCTTAATCATAATAAAATAGATATTTCGTGTTAAATTTTATGGTTGAAATTCATAAAATTTTCTAAGTATAATTTCCTCCTCGGACATGTCCATTTCTCATTCTTTCCCCACCCCCCCCCAACCCCAACGTACAAAGTTATAAAATAAAACGTTAAACATTTTATTAATGCTATTCTATTTGTTTTTCAGTAATCATAAACAATCTAACTTAATATGTTATACAAATCAAAGTAATAATGATGCGCATAACCATTTTCATCCTATATTTATTGTTACTAATTTCTATTGAGAGCGAAATGTATTCATATTAAAAGGAATGAGTATGATAGAACACTCAACACAGTCGCAGACTGAAATGCCGCACCTCATAGGCTACCCTCTATCCGATTCGATAAATTTGATTTATCGTAATTAAATGACTAATTTTATTAGGATTGTTTTCGTACATTAATTTCCAACATAACTGATCCCCATATTGCAAGTTCGTGGGAAGTATTGGCCTAATTTGTCAAATGAAGGAAACACAATATTTAATTACTAAAGTTTCAAATTAAAATGTTCATATTTAATGAAGTGTATTAAAAAATATATTTTAAAATATTAGTCTGACATGTTTACGACAAAATATTGGCATAATGGACGTTTAAACGAAATTTTGCTCTATTTTGCCATGTTAAAAAGAAAACGTAAATTTTGAATAACATGTGAAGTTTACAACTTACATTGTTCCGAAGCAATATTGTCCTTATCAATGACATAAGTGATATTTAAAAACTGATGCATCCATTTTACAAACTCAATATCTGTAATACACACAGACAAGTCACATAAACCAACCACTAAAAACATAATTTTTGGATTCAGGAAACCTCAAAACATATAAATGTAACAAAAATTCAATTTCGAAAACGTGATCCGAAAACAATACTTTCGCGACCTTTTACGGATAAGATAAAGTAAATTAGAATAAGAGAATAATTTTAAATTAATTAAACTTTAATTGCATTTATTACATTGATTTTTATTTATAAAAAGAAATGCTTTTATTTAATTTGGGGTAGACCTGTATATTTACTATATATTTTACAAACACAATATAGTGTACTAATTTAGCACAGAATTTAAAACACATAGCACGACATGAAATGACCTTTCAGCAATTCCATTGTATGAATATATCTGAATTCTTTTGTGGGGTTCTGTGTAAACTTCTAATAAAGGATATAAATTCTACATTGTATACGAAACATTCTTTCATGCACATAAAATAAATGTTCAATTTTTTTTTTTTTTTTTTTTTTTTTTTGTTTCATCCAAAAATATTAAATTGTATTTACCAGAAAATTCACACATAGACTTAATGAATTTGAATTCTTTTCTTAGTCACTGCACACGAATTACTTAATATTTCATCCGAGTCCCACTATCTATTCTTGAGGTATGGTGATAACAAACACACAGACACACACATTCAGGCAACCGCTAAAAACCTAATTTTTTGTTTCATGATATTTAAGCAAATGTAGCAAAAACTCAATTTCGAAAATCTGAATCAAAAATAAAACTTTTCTTACAATATATGGGTAAAATAAACTAAATAATGATGCGTAATAATGATAATCTGGTGTGTCACTCACACGACTTTCTTTTTCACCCTGCATTTCAATATTATAATGACAGATTGCACATTAAAGCTTAAGATCAATAGCGTAAGAATGTAAAGTTTAATGTACTTTTCAAATAATCTAAAATAGGTTTAGAAACAATTTTATTTGACGAAGAGAAAGTAAATAATAATAATAATAAAAATAATAATAAAACAGAATAAAATAAAATAAAATAAATGTATTTCAAGGATAATTTTAAAAGCTTTAAAATCATAATATTACAAATATACTTCTTCATTAATCTTGATAAAATAAATTTAAAGGGTTTTCTAATAAATTTTGGCATTAAATTATATTATCTAAAAATAACGATACAAAGACTCCATTGACACATTTTTAACAATTATGATTCAGGGAGCCTCAAAACGTGTATATATAACAAAATTCAATTTCGAAAATTTGACCCCAAAACAATACTTTCTCTACCATATATGTTGGTAAGAGAAAGTAAAATAAATAAATAAATAAATAAATGTATTTCAAGAACAATTTTAAAAGCTTTAAAATTAGAATATTACAATTTTATTTCTTCATTAATCTTGCTAAATTAAATTTAAAGGGTGGAGGATTTCTAATAAATTTTTGCATTAAATATATTATTTAAGAATTACGATACTAAAACTCCACTGACACATTTTTAATAGTTTATTCTCTTGGGGAAAAAAAAAAAAAAAAAAAAAAGATTGCTCGAATCCTTAACGAATCATGAATAAAGTGGAAAGAAGGGTTGCTTTGCGACAGAGAGGGTTTTGGCGCGAGCTACAAAAATTCGCCAGGTTGACCTGTATGCGCCAACATTTCGGAGATACGCATCCGGGACCGACTCGCCAAAGCTTTCAAGATTGACCACAACGCATTCCGACTCACCAAAGCTTCCAAGATTGACCACAAGGCATTCAATTTTTTTTTTTTCAAAACAATTTTATCCGGAGATCTAGCAAGAGAAAAGTTTTTCACTGACTCGCCAAAGCCTTAAAAAAAAAAAAAAAAAAAAAAAAAAAAATTTTGACCTACTTAAAAAAAACAATTTTTTTTTTTTTTTTTTTTTTTTTTTTTTTTTTTTTAAGTAGGTAAAAAAAAAAAAAAAAAAAAAAATATATTTTTATTTTTTTTTTTTTTTTTTTTTTTTTGACCTACTTAAAAAAAAAAAAAAAAAAAAAAAAAAAAAAAAAAAAAAAAAAAATTTTTTTTTTTTTTTTTTTTTTTTTTTTTTTTTAAAGTTTTGACTTACTTAAAAAAAAAAAAAAAAAAAAAAAAATTAAAGTTTTGACTTACTTAAAAAAAAAAAATTTTTTTTTTTTTTTTAAAGCTTTGGCGAGTCGGTGAAAAACTTTTCTCTTGCTAGATCTCCGGATAAAATTCTTTTGAAATTGGAAAAAAAATTGTTTTGAATGCCTTGTGGTCAATCTTGAAAGCTTTGGTGAGTCGGAATGCGTTGTGGTCAATCTTAAAAGCTTTGACGAGTCGGTGATCTCTTGCCCGGATAAAAATTTTTTGAAATTGGAAAAAAAAAATTTTGAATGCGTTGTCATGACCGACTAGCCGAAGCTTTCAAGATCATGACAAAGCATTCAAAAAATTTTTTTTTTCAATTTCAAAAAAAATTTATTCGGAGACCTAGCGAAAGAAAAATTTTTTATCAACTCACCAAAGCTTTCAAGGTTGACAACACATTCAAAAAAAATTTGAAATTGAAAAAAAATTTTTGAATGTGTTGTGGTCAATCTTGAAAGCTTTGGTGAGTCGGTGATCTCTTGCCCCGATAATTTTTTTTGAAATTGAAAAAATTTTTTTTTGAATGCGTTGTCATGACCGACTCGCCGAAGCTTTCAAGATCATGACAAAGTATTCAAAAAAAAATTTTTTTTCAATTTCAAAAAAATTTTATTCGGAGACCTAGCGAAAGAAAAATTTTTTATCAACTCACCAAAGCTTTCAAGGTTGACCAACACATTCAAAAAAAAAATTTGAAATTGAAAAAAAAATTGTTGAATGGTTTGTCAGCTTCGGCGAGTCGGTGAAAGATTTTTTTGTTCTCTCTCAGTCATCGACTCTTTCCTTTTAAGATTTGAAGTAATTGTTTTCATTTTCTGATACCATTTTATTTGAATTCTATCGATTATATACTGAGAATCCAAAATGGTGGTATCACATCATTTATATTTTGTTGGATTAAAGGTGAGTATAATTTCTGTGAGGACCAATTGTTTTCATTTTTCTGATACCATATTGAAAATATTACCATTTCATTTTGCTCGCAAAAGTTTTGAAATTATTTATATTATATATATATATATATATATATATATATATATATATATTATTATTATTATTATATAGCTATTCGATACTAAGTGACATATATAAAATAAAATAAAAGTGTAACACAGATCACCCTAAGATTCAGTAACATTTATATATTAGTTGTCTTAATTTAATTCACTCTTGATTATATCCTGATCCCGATAAACTTTAAGGAATATGTTTTTTATTTTGAATATCCAATATTGGTAAGTTATTGAATGTAAAAAAATGGGACTGGACTAGGTATTGTGGGGGTTAACCCCCACAATACCTAGTCCAGTCCCATTTTTTTACTTTAAAAAAACAAACAACTTTAAAAAAAACAAACAAACTGTAATAACAATAAAACATTTTTATTTATATACAATTATTTACATTTTTTATATACAACATTTTTTATATACAACATTTTTTATACAACAGGAGAAGAAGAAGAAGAAGAGGGGAGGGCTTTCATTACTTCTCTCATAAAGAGTGTGTGTTCTTTTTTCAATTGTAAATATTGTGTATGCAATCTATTTAATTTAAAATTAAAATCTATGGAGTAATTTAAATTTTTTAAGTCTTTGATATGTTTAGCTGATTGGTTGAATTTTTTAAATGATTTTCGTAATTTTTTTTTAAGTTTTAAAGATAATTTTTTAACTAATGGAAATTTCAGGGAACTTACGGATTTTCTTCCTCTTCTTCTCCTGGAGGGGCCGGGGACTGGTGAGGCGGCCACAGAGGAAGGACTAGGGGAAATGGCTGCGGGAATCGAGGAGCTGGTGACGGTAGCGGCTGATGAGGTGATGGTAGAGGCGGTGGCAGAGACTGATGAGGAGGTGGCTGATGAGGGACCAGAGGTGGTGGCGGTGGCAGAGACTGATGAGGCGGTGGATGATGAGGGACCAGAAGCGGTGGCGGTTGCAGAGACTGATGAGGCGGTGGCAGAGGCGGTGGATGAGAGGGCGGCCGCGGCCCTTAAACAATTCCAAAATTCGGGCTCAAAGCGCGTAGCCCGAAGTTCCTGCAGAGAAATAAACTGAGGGCCGGCCGAGGAAGAGGCGGTGGGAGCAGCAGAGGCGGTGGGAGTAGCAGAGGAAGCGGCAGAGGACCCTTCGCTGGAGCGCAGCAGTTCCTCCACGCTCGGCAAATCCGGACTGCTGGAGCGGGAGGTGTCCGACGACAACTGTATCTGTTCAGGAATGTCCAGCTGCCCCTCCAGTCCTGCGTAGTAGAATTCGAACCGGCAGAGGGGGCATTGGGCTTCCGAATAGCTCCGCGCATGATGTAGCAGGCGCCGGACACACGTCGTGTCGAACATGTGTCCGCAGCGAAGGGTAAACCCATTCCAAGAAGAGAGAGACTCGAAGCAGATGGGGCACTCCATCTCGACTGACTCGGTAAACGGAAAGCCACTCTAGACGTTCGCGAGGCCCCGCCTCCGCGTGTCGGGAGGAACCAATGAGAGCGAGTGGACAACGTTTTATTCAGATATTAATAAAAAATGATTGATTTATCATTATTATTATTATTATTATATCTTCACTGGGGATTTTATTTGAGATCAACTTTTTATTCATTATTTATATTATAATGTATTTTACATAGGAGCATTTATTTTAAGATATTAATAAAAAAAATATTATAAACTGGGGATTTTATGGGACATCAAAAAATATATTTATATTATAATGTATTTTACATAGGAGCATTGATTTTAAGATATTAATAAAAAAAATATTATTATTATTATTATAAACTGGGGACATCAAAAAATATATTTATATTATAATGTATTTTACATAGGAGTTTAATTTTTCGTATGATTATTTTTGTTGCTTATTTACAACACTGTTTTCATAGGACCCCGCTGTTTGCTATTGCGCAACACAAGCGACTTTAAAAAATTTGACGAGGGTCCTGGTACCAAATTCTTTTTACAGGTGACTGTATATCAAGCAGATTTATGTTGATTTAAGCTCAGATTTTTCCCCAAATGAAGGCAATTTTTGAAAAAAATCCCCAAATAACAATAAAGCTATTGAAAATCCCTGGTTGTAGGGATAAATCATTACGTTGCCAACATTGACAGCACAGTGTATTAGTCTGTGATTGACAGAAAGTTGAACTCCCCAGATTTGTCCCCACAAACATTCGGTCCCCAAAATTGTCCCCAGAAGCCTCAGAAATCCACCAAAATGGGGACAAAATCCCCAATCTTTCATCACTGTCCGGGTGGCGCTACGATCGAATTTTTTCGCTCAACAAATCGAAGGAGTTTTTTCACCTGCAGCTTCTTCAAAGGCAATCAACCAACCAACAACAAAAACAAACTTTTGTTATTTTTTGTTTTTGTTTTTTTTTTGTTTTGTTATGTTTAATTTTGGAAAGTTATTGTATTGTTTTACTATCAGGATGATATCTGTGTTGTCTGTAAAAGCTGCATATTTGATTGGTTGTCAGTTGATATCAAGTTTAAGTTATGCATCTACCATTAGGGTATTCCCCTACCATTAGGGGACTACCCTAATTTAATTCCTTACCCTCTCATTCCTCTACCTTCAATCAAACACCGCATTTGTACTAGTAAGTAAGTTAGTTTTACTTTGTTGATTTAAAATTTGTTCATGTGATCATATTCTTTGTGCTTTCTTCTTTAGAAAATAAATAAATATGCTTATTTTTATGAATATTTAATATATCTATATATTAAATTTATGATTGATCTCTTTTAGGAAAGAATCTTCTTTAAACTGATTATTTATCAATTTACTAAATTAAAGAACTGGTATACAGTCAATATTATGGTTGGCTTTTGATAGGTGTTGAAGTTTCATTAATGGATTAAATTGTTCTGCTATGAATTTAATAAGTTATAATATTCTTGAGAAGATTATAAGGCAGTTTATGCAATCTTTATTTCTAGTGCAATAGGTACTATTACTGTTAAGCAAAATTAAAATTTAGCATTAAGTTTTCTATTATACTCAAATTTCATTATATATAAATAAAAATTCTATTACCTTTGTATCAGGCAAAATTCAAATATCCGTATTGCTTCTAGGTGCTTTCATGTTTTAATAGCCATCATAATTGTTGTGATAGCTTCAAACAAGTGGCAATTTATTATTTAAATTATGGATTTTTTTTTTCTTTTTTTAAGGGATTGACCATCATTTGATGTTATAGTAATTAACATAATAATCAGAGTTTTCCCTCGGTGTAAAAAACAACAACGACAACAAAAAAAAAACAGGGTGCTGCTAGTAAAAAAAGGGCAGTTTGAGATTCTTAAAGCCACATTTAACATTTAAAAATATACACACTTAATTTCAAAATTCAGTTATCCACTCAAGTAAAAAAAAAAAATAAAATAAATTTTAACTTTGTTTACTTTTGTCCATGTTATTAATGTATGAATGGATGTTGATTGACACATACATAATAGTTTTATTTATAACTCAATTAAGTAAAGAAACCTTACATACTTCTTGAGAAAAGCCTTAGTACTTGCAGGAAGGAACCCCTCCCATCGTCAGAGGCAGCACGGTGGCGGCTTGCTTAGTTGTGTTGACACTGTTGACTTGATCTTTTGCAGTCTTGATTGTTCTATACCAGTTACGGTTGATTTCCTGCGCTGGGTCGCAATTTAAAGCTTCTCTGTTTTAAAAGTTCGCGGATCTGGCCACTGTAACGACGAAGGATGAATTGGGACATACCTCTAAGGTATATGAACCAACAAAGAAACATGGCTGTATAAAACTATGAATCTGAAAACACACATAACTCGGCTCCGCGCCAATCACTGTCGCGCATGTTAAAACCAAAAAAACATCACTGGACACCCCTACCTCGCTGTGCATGAATCTGAAAACGCACGTAACTCGGCTCCGCTGCAGTCACTGTCGCGCATGTTAAAACCAAAAAAACATCACTGGACACCCCTACCTTGCTGTGCATGAATCTGAAAAGGCACATAACTCGGCTCCGCGGCAGTCACTGTCACGCATGTTAAAACCAAAGAACATCACTGGACACCCCTACCTCGCTGTGCATGAATCTGAAAATGCACGTAACTCGGCTCCGCGGCAGTCACTGTCGCGCATGTTTAAAAAAAAAAAACATCACTGGACACCCCTACCTCGCTGTGCATTAATCTGAAAACGCACGTAACTCGGCTCCGTGGCAGTCACTGTCACGCATGTTAAAACCAAAAAAATATCACTGGACACCCCTACCTCGCTGTGCATGAATCTGAAAACGCACATAACTCGGCTCCGCGGCAGTCACTGTCGCGCATGTTAAAACCAAAAAACATCACTGGACACCCCTACCTCGCTGTGCATGAATCTGAAAACGCGCGTAACTCGGCTCCGCAGCAGTCACTGTCGCGCATGTTAAAAAAAAAACATCACTGGACACCCCTACCTCGCTGTGCATGAATCTGAAAACGCACGTAACTTGGCTCCGTGGCAGTCACTGTCGCGCATGTTAAAACCAAAAAAATATCACTGGACACCCCTACCTCGCTGTGCATGAATCTGAAAACGCACGTAACTCGGCTTTGCGGCAATCACTGTCGCGCATGTTAAGACCAAAATTTCCCATAATGTAGCTCTAGTGCAACGTAAAATGCGCTCAAAACAAATGATCCAATCAAATATCGCCTAATTTCCCATGATGTAGCTCTAGTGCAACGTAAAATACGCTCAAAACAAATGATTGGGACATACCTCTAAGGTATATGAACCAACAAAGAAACATGGCTGTATAAAACTATGAATCTGAAAACACACATAACTCGGCTCCGCGGCAGTCACTGTCGCGCATGTTAAAACCAAAAAACATCACTGGACACCCCTACCTCGCTGTGCATGAATCTGAAAACGCACATAACTCGGCTTCGCGGCAGTCACTGTTGCGCATGTTAAAACAAAAAAAACATCACTGGACACTAGAGGTGAGTTCGGGCTCTATTTTGGCAATCCGAGCCTGCCTGAGCCCGAAAAATTTTGTGTGATCAGAGCCCGAGCCCGATATTGAAAGTGGCATATGCAACGCATACACAATAGTAAAATTAAATACCGTTTTCATTTTCAAATTAATTTTCTTATTACCAATCCTCAGTTTGAATAACTATAAATGTTATTCTAACAATTTATAATGTCTGTGTCTCTGTATACATGTATATATTTATATAATATATATTTATAGTGCAGCCTATTGTTTATAACGCGCCTATCAGGGGACAAAAAATTTATCCAAATGAGTGATATAATGAGGCCCAATATAACGAAGGAGGAAGATTAATGTATAACACTATGACATAATATGCATCCCGTTGAAAAAAAAGTTCTATTTAGAAAAAAGAAAGTCAAAGCTACTAAGGTTTGCAAGATTATTTTGTGATTTATAACCTATCGTGAGTATTATGGCATTACTAAAGGTGCTCTCAAAATGAATAAAATTTCTTTTTTTTTTTACATTTTCCAGTTAGTGAAGAATAAAATAAACGGAACTTTTAGCTTGAATCCGAGCCCGCCCGGAGCCCGAAGACTTGCGTAAGGTTTGAGTCCGATCGGGCTGAGCCCGTCTCATCTCTACTGGACTCCCCTACCTCGCTGTGCATGAATCTGAAAATGCACGTAACTCGGCTCCGCAGCAGTCACTGTCGCACATGTTAAAACCAAAAAAACATCACTGGACACCACTACCTCGCTGTGCATGAATCTGAAAACGCACGTAACTCGGCTTTGCGGCAATCACTGTCGCGCATGTTAAGACCAAAATTTCCCAAAATGTAGCTCTAGTGCAACGTAAAATGCGCTCAAAACAAATGATCCAATCAAATATCGCCTAATTTCCCATGATGTAGCTCTAGTGCAACGTAAAATACGCTCAAAACAAATGATCCAATCAAATATCGCCTAATTTGCCATCATGTAGCTCTAGTGCAACGTAAAATACGCTCAAAACAAATGAACCAATCAAATATTGCGTAATTTCCCGTAATGTAGCTCTAGTGCAACGTAAAATACACTCAAAACAAGTGAACCAATCAAATATCGCGTAATTTCCTGTAATGTAGCTCTAGTGCAACATAAAATATGCTCAAACCAAATGAAATAATCAAATATCGCGTAATTTCCTATAATGTAGCTCTAGTGCAACGTAAAATATACTCAAAACAAATGAACCAGTTATATATAGCCTAATTCCTCCAGAATGTAGCTCTACTGCAATGTAAAATACACTCAAATCAATAAAAAACAAATGAACCAATCAAATCTCTCCATACTGCGTCATAATAGAATTCTTAAGGGAACAGCTTTACTATACGGCACCCATTGCTTATTGCCGTTGCCGATGTTTTGATCACGTGGTATGATGGTGTTTTGATTCGGTTTGTGAGTCGGAACTGCGAATCGTTTCACAACGTCCTGAATCGAATCAAAATGTCATGAAACGATACTTTTCATTATTATGAAACATTTTTTTAATGTTTCACTATGTTTTATGCTGTTTGCTCGCTTCGCGAGCATTGAAACCAAAAAAAAACATCACTGGACGCCCCTAATTCGTGGAGCATGAATCAGTAAAAGCATGAAAATTCATGGAGCAGCGGTCACTATGTTTTCTGCTGTTTGCTCGCTTCGCGAGCATTAAAACCAAAAAAAACATCACTGGACGCACCTAATTCGTGGAGCATGAATCGGTAAAAGCATGAAAATTCATGGGGCAGCGGTCACTATGTTTTCTGCTGTTTGCTCGCTTCGCGAGCATTAAAACAAAAAAAAAACATCACTGGACTCCCCTAATTCGTGGAGCATGAATCAGTAAAAGCATGAAAATTCATGGAGCCTCGGCCACTATGTTTTCTGCTGTTTGCTCGCTTCGCGAGCATAATTAAAACCAAAAAAAAAAAAAACATCACTGTATACCCCTAATTAGCGATGCATGAATCAGTAAATGTTACGTTTCGATACAACAGAAAAAAGTATCGATACTCTGATTCGGGTCTCGAATCAGTCGAATCACCATCATATCACGTGATCAAAACATCGGCAACGGCAATAAGCAATGGGTGCCGTATAGTAAAGCTTAGCCTTCTTAAGTTATGTGTACAAGGAAATGCAGTTTATCGCTACGGAAGTTCGCCAAGCAGAAAGTGACCCTCTAATCAACTTAGCAACCATAGAATTTCGATCGTTGCGCGATTTGCGGCGTATATTGCGTTGTTGTAATCGGCTAGTTTGCGAGTTTCGTTAAAATTTATATTGATGGGTTTGGTAGCGTTTACTTTGGTGAGTGCAGTGGTTATTTTTCCAAATTTGATATCTGCAGAATGTTCTTTGATACGGTTTTTTATTTTGTATTTAGTCATGCCTATGTAGTAACCAGTATCATTTGTTTGTTTTGGAAAAAGGAATACGATAAATTCCGGAGGTTTCTAGGGGATCAATTTTGTCTTTTTCATTTCTAATTGTTTGTTAAATATTTTTATTTGGTTTAGTTGGGATTTTTATATTAATTTTGTTGGCTGCATTTTTGATTTTTTGGGAAATTCCGCAATCGTACATAATGGCTGGAGTGAATTTTTGTTTTGGATTTTGAAAGTTTTCTATAATATTAAGTTTTTTATTCTTTTACGGTATAGTTTGTCAATTAATTTTTTTTTGTAACCTGCTTTAGCTGTAATTTTTCTGATGATATTGAGTTCTTTGTTTAGTAAATATTTATTAGAGCAAACGGTGATGGTGCGATTAATATAAGATTGGATAGTGTTTATTTTATATTGATAGGGGGTTTTACTATTGCAATGAATTATTTCAGTACTACTATTTGGTTTAAGGTAAAAACAGTAGTAAAAATGTGTTTTGCACAATACTGTTTTAGAAATAATATGCAGACTAAAGAAAAAAAATCTGCAACATACGTCTCGCATTTTCTGCTATGGGGGTTACTAGCACATAAATAATAAAATATAATTTCTAACTTAAAAAAATGGAAAACTAATATTAGCTTCTCCACTCTCCCCTTCATATTGGAATTTGTTTTAAATGAAAGTTAAATTTAAAACTGTATGGAGAATAAAAATTATTTGTTTTGATCCCATAGCTAATTTCTTTGAATTGTTGTAGTTAGATTTTTATTATTTTAGTAGTTTGTATTTACATAAAAATTGTATCATTTTTATTTTCAGGTTCAAGGTGATTTAAAGAGCAAAATTTACTAAAGAAAGCAAAAATGAGTACAACCTTTTATAAATCTATAATTGAGGATGAAATAAAAACATTTAACATTAAAGAGGAATCTCTGAAAACTGCTGCAAAATCAGTAGCTGGGGCTTATAGTAAAAATTCATTGACCAGAGGACAAACTTTTTTAGATTATAATGTTCCTTCTAACCGCTGTGCATATATTTACAAGTATGCATTCATCCACACTGGACTTGTTACTAAATACTTTAATAAATTAATTCGTAAAAAAGAAGCAAGATCAGTATTGAAAAAGAAAAAGACTTTGAAAATATGCTGTTTAGGTGGTGGACCTGGCAATGATATTGTAGGACTGTTTAAAGTTCTTGCTCTATCTCCAAGTTTTCATAAAAAAGTAGTTGAAGTGACAATTCTTGATATCTGTGGAGGTTGGCGTAATTCATTCAAACGAATAATTACAAATTTGATCGGTGGAAAAGTGAAAGGTGTATCAGACACATTTATAAATGCTTCAAATTTCAAGTTTGAATTAATTCAAATTGACCTTCTTCAGAATTTACCTGCTAATATTGTGACAATTCTGTCTGAAGCTGATATTGTGTGTATGGTAAAATTTGTTTCAGCAATCTTAGGGTCTTCTACTTCAGTATCAGCTCTTCAGGTATGACTTATTTTATTTATTTATTTTGTAATTTATACTAGAAATTTAAATTTATTAACATAATAATTTACCTTAAATAACATTATTTGTATTATAAGTGTTTTAAGCAAATCACTGCTTTACAAAGGCTAGATATCCTTACTTCAGGTATTGTCACACACTTTTCTCAATTGTACCATTTTTAAAATAAAAGTGGTACAGTTGAGAAAAGTGTGATTTTTGATAGCAAAATGCATTATAAAACATAAGAAGGTAAATTATTGAGAAAAAAGTTTAAATCTATCGTTAAAAGTAAAAGCACATATTTAATCATCATTACACTAAAAAAAAAAAAGTTATTTTCATTTGTAAGACAAAGACATTTTAAATGGTAAAAAAAAAAAAAAAAACAGGTACTATATGGGAACCTAGTCACAAATAAAACATTAAATTTGATTTACCTAAGAATCCATTAAGTTAATTTATTTGATTAATTATCAAATTAATAAATTGATTTTAAAGTGAATTTCATAGAATTAGTAGATTATTATTACATTTTTTTTTCTTCCCTGAAATACTCTTTTATTCATAAATGCTTATTTATTTATATTTTAAAGGTTATTGGAGACAAACTAAAAGTAGGAGCTATTGTTTTATTTATTGACAATTTGAGTGGAAAAGTATTTAAACCCTTTTATGATGTTTCTCAGCACATTCACTTGAAGCTGATATATGGGCCAATGCATAATAATTTTAATTGTGAAAAAGATTACTGTAAAGGACATACCACTTCAAAAGAAAAGAAAATGTTTGGTTGCCGACCTTTAGCTAATACTGCAGTTACTGTGCTTGGATTTATAAAAATAGATGAAACATCTACAAGTATTTCTATTAATACATCCTCAGATTCACTCATAGCTGTTTTGGATGATGATGATTGGGATACTGATGATGATTCTGAAAATATTGTCAAAGAATTGTCGAAAAACCCACTTAAGTATACTTCAAAATCATGTCAACATAAATTTACTCAAACTGATAAAAAGGAATTTGGAGACTTTAATATGCAGGGTAATGCTTGTTCACCAACAGTTTCAAGTAATGTACTTTATTCTTTAGTTGATAGCCTTACTGGTTTATTCAGTGTCTTGACGCAATTAAAGCAACAGATTGCTGCTAGAAATCATTGTCATCATTGCCATTGAGGAATAGTTATATATTACTGCATTAATCTTTCATTAAAATTAAATGTTATTTAAATCTTAATCCAGTAGCCTGAATATGATGTGATAAATTTAAATTATGTTCATTCAACTACACAGTACCTTTTATTGTAGATGGAAGAAAAGTCATTTTAAAATCTTTAATTAATTGAGATGTGTTAACTTAGATTTTTCAAGTAAAAAAAAAAAAAAAAGATTCTTTGTATTCTAAACACATAATTTATAATAATCAGTAGGTAATTAATTTTTATTTATTTGTTTTTTACATCTTTGACTCTACATGACCTAAAAACCAGAAATAATAATAACAACAATATAAAATATAATTCTTATTTAATTTTTTAATTAATTAATTTATGATCAATATGAAAAGAAAAGGATAAATTAAAAAGTGTAAAACTCCACTCTGAAAAATTGGATTACGAAAGAAAATTTCTTTTACATTATTTTTTATTGAATCCTGAACTTGCAGAAATACATCCATAGAAGTAAAAGAATAAATAAAATAAATTATGTCGCTTGAAGGAAATTGTATTATCATAGTTAATTTGAAAAACATCATTCAACTTGAAAACTTGTGCAGATTTTTAAATATTGATATACATCTGTCATTCATAAATGTTTTCTAACATTCAAAAATTCACTTATATTTGCTGTGAGTATGAATTTAATTTTTATGGCTATCAACCATTTACAATAAATAAGTCTAATATTTAGTAAAATATTTTATGTCTGTTTCTTTTAACACTTTCAAAAGTGCAATTAACTGCCTGTATTTGTATTCAGAATTGCTTCAGTAGTTGTCTTCCAGTTATCATCAAAGATTTTTTACAAAACAAGCTGAATACTCTTGGAAAATAATAACAAACACCAAAATTAAAGACTGTCAACTCTTATGTAATGATTTTAGAGGTGATTAATTGTTGTAAAAATTATTTTTGAATTGTAAGAACAAATTGTAAAAAAAAAAAAAAAATGTATGCCCTAAATAACTGGATGTATTAGGGCACTTTACTAAATATTTTGTTCCATAGCTGTTTTATTACATTTGCTTTTTTACTTGAAAACAAATGCTTGGTTTTGGTAATAGCTTGTTCATGTTGTGAGTACCGATTATTAAAAAACTCTAGACAACTAGTAACTTCCTTTTTTTTTCTTAATCAAATTAGTTTTTATAAATTTTAATTCTTTGTTCATTCACTATTTTACTGATTAGATTTTATCTGATATTACCATAATTCTGTTGTTTTCTACCTTTCTCTCTCTCTTTTTTTTTTTTTTTTTTTTTTTTTTTTTGTGTGTGTGTGTGTTTTATTTAACTTGGCAACCCAAAAAAGCCATTTCTTACTGAAAAGAACAAAGAAAGAAAGTTAAACTAGGGCTTTATTTAATTGTAAAATTTTTGTTTTACATATTGCATTAGAACAAATTGTTATCAGAAAACATTTTTATTTGTACTTAATTTTTCTTCTTCTTCTTCTTCTTTTTTTTTTAATTTATGGTGATGGTTTTATAGAAAATTTGTTATTAAAAGTAAAATATATTCAATTGAGAAAATTCTGAAAAGTTAATGGAAATATATGTGTAAGTGAAATAAAATGCAGCTTAGATGCCATTTTTGGTTGAAATGTATCTTTATCAAATCTTTTAAATAAATCCCTGGTCGTTTTTTTAATTGAGTGTAATGTTTTAAAAAGATAAGTGAATGTATAAATATTAAAATTTCATTAGAATGAGATAATAATAATACCCCAATTTATTAAAATTAAATAATAAGCTACTGGAGCCTTAAATATCTAATTTGCATTTTATTTCCTTATTTATATATAATTCATACTTATATTGATCAATTTTTTAAACATTTATGTATTTTCTTTATGGGTTTTGTCAGTTTTATATTGAGTATATAAAATTGGTGCTTAGATAAAATATAGATTTTTTTTCAACATTTTTAACTATTAAGACTAATAATGCAAAATTATATTATGTGATTTTTTTATTAATAATATGGAGCTTTTCGAAAACATTTTAGATTTGCATTTGTGATATTTTATGTATGATGTTTATAGTCTGCTTTACATATAAGTGATGTAATTTGCTAAAGCATTTTAATAAAAAAATCTTGTGATAATATATTTATTTCTTCATTTTTACAAATAAATATTTAAAAAATTGAAATTTATCATTTTTTACAGACCATACACATCCCCTTAAATTTAATAGTAAGAATGTATCATTCAGTAAATTTGCAGAAAGACTACTACTTATTGTTCATTAGATTTTTTTTTTTTAAGAAAAAGCATAATAATAGGACTCTTATTTCATAAAAATTATATATATGCGATTTTATGTTGTAAAATTTCATGAAATAATTTTTATAATTACATGTTCTTCGTCAAAATCTAATTGGCATAGGTATATACTGCTCAGTTCTCCATTATATTTTTATTCATTTAAATTTCTACTATATGTTCCTACCATAGTAAGAATAATAAATCCGGCTGATGATCCTGCACTGTCAAAACCTGAAATGCCTCGTACACTCAGGCCCGGACTGGCCAGGTCGGCTGGTCGGCGATTGCATGGGCCCCCAAAACATACTATTTTATAATTAGTTATATCAGAGTAATTTGACTATTCGTTTTCCAATAATTTTATGGATTTACAATCAATTTTGAATAATTGCGTGTTGTGCAGTGCTCATAATTTCAGGCAAGTTCGCAACCAAAGAACTTAAATGCAAACACGTATTGAAGCTTTGTGTTGAAAACCCTGTCTTTCTTGATTATTTTCATCTAGAATGAGTGCACAAGTGAAGTCGAGAATGTCTCATCTATGATTCTATGGTGTATACTGCTTTATGCTTCATTTTCATCCTGCATGAGCATGTTTGTTCTCCTACTTTAAACAGCCACGAAATAATTTTAAATATAATTTCTAGATTGTGGCAATTATTGATCGTACCTAATATAACTAACTTTTATTACTTACAAACTTTGAATAAACACCATAAAATGCAATAAACTCGCAACAATTGTTTCGGGTCGAAAAAACACACGACCCTTCATCAGGCGAACAAAGTAAGCACGAGTGCTGCAGTCAAAGCGGCAACGTTGGTGCGTTGCCGCTTTGACTGCAGCACTCGTGCTTACTTTGTTCGCCTGATGAAGGGTCGTGTGTTTTTTCGACCCGAAACAATTGTTGCGAGTTTATTGCATTTTATGGTGTTTATTCAAAGTTTGTAAGTAATAATTTTTACAACGCCAGTTTTGTGATGCTTCTTTATTAAATAACTAACTTTTTTCCGCAATGCTCATTCACAAGTCTTGTAGTTAGGTTGTATGTAAAGCAGTGTCAGCACAGTGTTGTGTTAACATGAAACGTGTTTCTAACAATGCGGCGCTTCCAAAAGAAAAGAAGAGAAAATCCGTAGATGAAAAAATTTCCAAATGTCTAAATACTTGGTTAATTAGTTCACTTCTGAGTCGCAAAGTCGGTTTTTGAGGAGCGACAATGATACATTAAATACAGATAACTCGAATTAGTTTCTCAAACGTTCGTTTTTGTTTTTCAGTTAGCTCATACGTTCAAGCAAAAGAATTCCATAACTTAATTTTTAAAATTAGAGATTCTTAATTGTAGATGAAAATTAGAGATTTCATATAAAAATAATATTTAAGTACCTTCCATATACTCGGTAATTTGAGGCAAGCCTTTGTTTCTGCTTCTTGCTGTTCTTCGTTTTTTCCTTTAAAATCATTATAATAAAAGTACAAAGCAACAAATCAAGTGATTGCCATCAACGCCTCGCTTTTCATAAGACTAGCAGCCATTCTCAATCACAATTATTTATTCGACTAAAACTGCATTAAATAGTGGGATTTTTCTTTTTTTTTTGGGGGGGGGAGGGGGGGGTATTGTTTTAGGATATAATGTAGAAAATTAAGGTTGGTTGGTTGGTTGTTGGGTTTAAGGCCGATTGACTCCGTACGTGTCCTAGGCCTATAGGGGAAATGCCCTCCATGGGGGTCTTTCTAAGGGGTCCTAGCCCGTATTTACGCGAGTTTCGGAGAAAATTAAGGTATTACACTAAGTTTTCATTTAACTACCAGAAAAAATAGTAGCTAAATGATTATATTATTTATTTTTCAATTATTAATTTTAGAACATGGAATAGTAGAAGGTGCGATTTCATAAAATCCTCTATATTTCAATGAAAAAACAGATATCAGTAAAATTTTTGCTTTAAAATGTACTACACTGTTAAAAATAAAATTCAACTTTTCTGCCAGAAATTCTCTGTAATTTGAGAAAAAAGTCGTAAATTACGTTGACAAAACGTATTTTTCTGCAATTACAAAGAATTTCTGGCAGCAAAGTTGCATTTTCTTAATAGTGTAGCTAACACAAACACCTAAAAACACATTTCTAGAATTTTAGAAATTCGGCCATCAAGGGAAGAAGGAACAAAACGTGATTTCATACAATCTTTTATATATCAAACGTTAGATTTTTGTTTTAAAATATAGCAAACACAAATATCTAAAAACCAATTTTTGTAATTTTAGAATTTCTAAAATTCCAAAAATTGGACGGAGCAAAACATAATTTCACATTTCAAAACATGACTTCACATAATTCTACATAACTCAGTTAAACAAATAAGCAACAACAACAAAAACAGATATCCATAAGATTTCTGTCATAAATATAGTGAACAAAATACCTAAAACTCAATTTCTGGAATTTTGTAAATTCAGTGCCCAAGAGGGGCGGGAGAGAGAGTGCGAAACGTGATTTCCATTCCACCAACTGAATAAACACTGTCATGGCGATTTTGTGCAGGACTGGATCACGAATTATGTAGTTAAAGTTGGCTCTGGAGAGTTGACACTACTAAGACAGAGTTTTGTAAAATTTACCTTTTCCCACCTCCCCTGGGGGTGGCAACAAAAGCCTGTTTACAAGTATATCTTAGCTCCAAATTATTTCACGATTAAGAAACAGCACAAGAAGGAACTAGACTTGTGTAGAAAAAAGAAAGTATATATATCGATTTTTGAATTCTTGATTTTAAGGGAGAAGGGAAACATTTCGCAAAATCCAGACATTCCAGTAAAACTCTACGAAAAATGGCACATAGAAGTAGAAAACAACTGTGTCTTCTAGACTATATTTCCAAAAACCCATTTTGACTGTTTTGTGATTTTTGATTTGGGAGGGAGATTTACAGAGGGGCAAATTTCAGTGCCGCCTTTTTGCATTAATTTTTTCCTAGGGAATCTATGGGAGCTACACGTTCACGAATTTTGGTATGTGTTGAATATTTTCATCAAACATTAACTCTGACAGGGTTTGCTAAATTTCCTCATGGGAGTGGCGAAAGGAAAAAAAAAAAAAAAAAAAAAAAATGCAAGTGTAATTTGCGAACAATTTCCCTTCCCTCCTTTTGAGGTCGGGAAAGCAAAAACACGTTTCAAATTGTAACTCTCATCTAAATTACCTCAGAAAGGCAATTTCTGAGTATATGGATTACTTTTATGTGCCTGAAAATGCATTTTGCGAAACACCCCTTTACCTCTTTGGAGGGGGTCGGGAGCACAAAACACATTCCAACCGTAATTCTATTCCAAATTATCTCAGAATGGTGATTTTTTTTATGTGTGTGTGTGCTTTGTGTGTACCTAACACACACAATAGAGAAATTATCTTAGGAAATCTACATTTTGGTGTGGGTTGGTTATGTGAGTGTGATACACACTAAAAAAGCATTTTGTTAAATTTCCCCCCTTTCCTGTTTGCGGGCAGGAGGGGAGGGGAAAGCGAAAAATGCATTTCCAAGCGTGACTTTATTAACAGTTATCATTGGAAGTCTTTTTTGTTGTTGTTAATGGGCTGTAACATATGTACACAACACACACTATAGGAGGATTTTACGAAGTATCCCCTTTTACCCTTTGGGGTCTGGTAGATAAAAAACATGTTTCAAATTGTAACTCTGCTCTAAATTACCTGAGAAAGGCAATTTATTTATTTATTTTTTGTGTTGGTTATGTGTACCCAATGTACACTATAATGAAATTTTTCGAAATTTTCCCTCTTTGGTGGAGCAGAGTAAAAAACTGAAGTTTTAACCGATTTCAATGAAATTTTACTATATTTTTTTAATTTTATGAGATTTTTAGTATTAATAAGTTGTATGTAATTTTGAGACTTCATTTAAATATAGTAGCCAGCAAAGCCTGCTAATTCTCTTTAAATTCCTCAGTAAGGGGCCCCTTTTCGAGTTCTAGCTGAGGGCCACCAAAAGAGCCAGTCCGGGCCTGCGTACACTGGACAATCATCCCCCAGATCTGAAAAATCGACCTGCCATATGGAAACTACCAATAAAATGAAGTAGCAACTTGAAAGATTAAATAACTTGCCATTTTTTTTTTTTCTCTTGTGAACTTTATTGTAAGCAAAAATTTCAATAACTGATCCCATAAAAATTGCATATATTTTAGCTGTCATGTCATAAAACTAAATTAAGTCAAAAAATAATCTAGTAATTTGAAAATAGGATACAAAAATATCGCATATTTGGCAATCCAATATATCATAAAACTTTTCAATTTTTGGTTAAATAACCACATATTTCGCTGATAAGCTTTAAAAAAGGTATGAATTCTGTTTAGCAGTGAACACTAAAAGAAAAAACAAAAGCTACACTTGGATATTTTCCTTTTTCCTTTCAGCAACCACCAGATCTACACAGTTACCTAAGAATTTTTAAAGAAGCTTTTTTCAGTTATTAAAAAGCACAAAAGAAAAAGTTAAGTAAAAAGAAAAAAAAAATTTTTTTTTAGAAGGTTTTTATTGAAATTGGATTTTTGTCATCATTTCTTTGTATCATGCTGAAAAACAAGATGCCTTCACCCCCATTTTATTATAAAAGTAAGGAGTATTTTCGTGACTTGTTAGCACACTTAGTTAGAGTGTCATGTAGATAAGGCGAAAGGCATGGGTTCGATCTTTGCAGGCCAATATGTTATTTTTTTGCAGATAATTAATAGAGAAGATGTTAGTTGATGAAATAAAAGCTTCCATTGTCTATGCAGTATTGTAAGAAATTTTGATTAGTTTTTTGAAGAAGCTTTTATTTAGTTATTAAAATAAACAAAATAAAAACTTTTTATTAAAAAAAAAAAGATGCTTTTTATTGTGGAGCCCTAAAAAGCATAAAATAATTCTTGCAGAGACATGCTATAAAAAAATAAGTTTTAACAACAAGAAAATTTTAAAGAAGAATGTAGATATTTCACATTTACAAAAGAGGTAAAAAATTTTAAATATTCAAAATATTTTAAAAGTATTCAAGGACTTTTTTTTTTGTATAAGTATTTGTTAGATTTTTCTAGCATGTTCTAGGACTTTTCTTGATGGTTCTTTGACTTTTGGTTAGAGCATCATGCTGATAATGCAAATCCTCGAAGGCCAATGAGTTATTTTTTTTACAAATAATTAATAAAAAAGATGTCAATTGATAAAAAAAAATCTTTCGTTGTCTACACAGTATCCTAAGAAATTCTGATTAGCTTTTTTTTTTTTTTTTTTTTTTTCCTGTAACTTGTGGAGCCCTAAAAAGCGTAAAATAAAAATTTATTCTGATAAAAACATGCCATAAAGAAATGAAAGTTTCAACATTAAGAAAACATTAGAGAAAAATATAGATATTTTATTTTTGTGAGATGAAAATTTGTAAACATTCATAATATTTTAAAAAGCTTTTGAGATCTTTTAATTTTATGGCTTAACGAATAATTGTACAAAAACTAATAATTAAGAACATTTCTTGAATGTTTTTACAAATATTTTGAATATTTACAAATTTTCATCTCACAAAAATATCTATATTTTTCTCTATTTTCTTAGTGTGAAACTTTTATTTCTTTACAGCATGTTTTTACCAGAATAAATTTTTATTTTATGCTTTTTAGGGCTTCACAATAAAAAGCTTCTAATGTTAAAAGATGTTTTTTTACTTAAAATTTTATTCTATTATATATATATAATATAAACTCTGTTCATAGTGACACGTGTTGCCTTCCGACAAAATCTACAAGAAGTCTCTTCCAGAATTTCCGTTTCATGGTCCATTCCTCCTCGAAACCCCTATATTTCATTCCTGTTTTTATATCATCCATCCAGCTCTTTCTTGGTCTTCCTCGCTTCCTTTTTTGATTTGTTTTATAGTTAAAAGTGATTTTAGGTAACCTTTCATCGCTCATTCTTTTAATATTACCATACCAGATTAGTTGTTATTTTTTGTTGTTGTTGTTGAAGATAATCTAATATGGTTTCCTTTATTTCCATAATTTCTTTAATTCTTTCATTTCGTATTCTTTTTGTTCTTGATATCCTGCATGATCGTCTTAAGGCATCCATTTCCACTGCCACTAATTCCTTTTTCTCTATCTTCATAATTCTTCATCCCTCTGCTCTGTATAGTACATTGCTTTTAATAATAGAATTGTACATATTATACTTCCTAGAGATCTCCTCACTCCACCAAATAGAAATCAATAGTTTTACAGCCTTTCTTCCTTGACAAATTCTGTGTTTACTTTCTTGCGAGTCTTTGCGCCTTCTCTATTAAGATCTACTCCAAAATACCCATAATGTTCACAGATTTCTATTTTTATGTTATTATTTAGATTTAACTCTAGAATCACGGAGTGTGTCAATTTGTACCTAAACAATATTTAATATATCATCATGCAGAAATATATCATCACAGAAATTCTTCCAGATTTACAGCATTTTTCTGTGCTTATATAAAAGTTCGTGCATTTTCAAACGTCATAATTATGTCATCAGCATGAAAATTCTGTTTTGTCGCCATTATTTTCATATTTTGAAATCGTACATTTCTTCTATGCTTCAGGATACTGCATGTCGTAACGTCTTGATTAATACGTATATAAAAACTAAATTTTGTACCAGACGCATCCTCTATTACACACAACCATTCTATCTACATTATAGCATCATCATTTTCCTGCCCTTCTGCTTGGTATTTTGCATGCAACCGCATTTCACGAAACAATTTTCTGGATTACTGGAGAAGTTACTTCCTGCTGAAATTACAAAATGAATCATTGGTCCGGAGACATGGTATCACAATTTAGATCCTCCATGGAAATGGGGAAAAGAGTTATTTTAGGTTGAAAGAAGTAATTCAAATTTGTATGCCATATGGAACCGCTTGATTTTCAAATTTATTTCAGCCAGGAGAAAAATTTTACAATGATGAATGCGGGAAAACAACTTTTTGAAGAACGATACATGCAAGTTTCATTAACATTATTTAAATACAGTTTGTGCAAGGACCATAGAAATAAAATGATCAATGTGGGAACGATAGGTCGGGGTTTCACTGTATATTATTTAAAAATGATCTTCCTACTCTAAAACCACTTTGCTCTTCATTTTCACTTTTTTCTTTTTTTAATTCCTTCTTCAATAAAATCCTTTAAAATATATCCATATACAGTGAGTGATCAAGTTATTAGAATTTTTTTTAATTTGGACATTTTTTCAATTTTCTAAAAAAAAATACTAGATACTAAAAAAATACACATGCAAAGAACATTTAAAAACTTATTGTTTCCACTATTGATGTAGTCCAGAGTGCAATTAGGGGACCAAGCAAAAATACTTTGGATCACCCTGTATCATAGAAAGCTACAAATGACTTGTAACTTTAATGCATTCTTGCACATACTATCTACAATATTTGCATGTTTTGGGGCAGGAATTGTGCAATTATTTAGGCAGATATAATTTTTTTTCTCGAAAATTGCTAATTTTTTTGACAAGTTTTTTGCTTATAATTAGCACGGATTTCCACAAAATTTTACAAAACTTTCAGAAAAATTAACAAAGCATTAGAGAAACATTATTCTGAAAAATAAAACTGACATACATGATATTCATTGAGATATGAACATTTTTAGTAAATATTATTTTACCATGCATGTGCAAAAGGCAAAAAATATTTTATTGCAAAGGTTGAGAACTAGATATATTGAGCAACTTTTACCAAAAGCTCATTTGAATAGAGTAAAAATTAAGCAAATTGTCGGCAAAAGAACGCGCTAGATTTTACGTATTTCCCAGAGTTGAAATTTCGTAAGGGGTTTTTCACATGCTACATATTTAATTTGAAGATTCAATTGTTTCAACCACATTGCAAAAGTTCTTTTTTTGTGAAAAACTCCTTAAAGGCTTTAACATATTTTTAAACTTGTAACTTTAACATATTTTTATTTATTTACTAAGATTTGTGAGTTCATAAGGGGTTTTTCACAAAAAAGAGCTTTTGCAACATGATTGAAATAGTTGGATCTTCAAATTAAACATATGTAAAAACCCCCTACAACAAATTTTGAAAACAAGGCAAGGTGTGGGAGATCAGAAAAATTAACCAGATATGATAAACGATATCTTTTACAACAAGTTAAAAAAGATCCAACGTTAAGTGGCCCCAAATTGAAATTATTTATCAAGGAAGAAGTGTGTACAAAAACAGTAACAAATGCCTTCAAAAAATTTAGTTATGGACGATTTGCTCAAAAATTAAATATTACGTGTCTGAAGTAAACAGAAAAAAAAAAAAGGTTATCATTCGCAGTAAAATATGTAAATGAGCCTCTAGATTAATGTCTTTTGATCCAATTATCTGATTGAACTAAAAACTACTATATTAACTAGATTTTTTCCTGATTAAGTGTGCCACTTTTCATAGCTGTCGGTTGTATGATATAGCATTATATAATGAACTAAAAATCCAGACAAACAAACAATCAGCTTTATATATATATAGATATTATAATAAGAATGATAATATATATACTTTTTTTTTTCCAGATCTGTGTTGTTATTATGTTTCAGATCATTTGAGAAATATTTACTTATTTTTTTATTTCTGAGTGCAACTTTTTTAATGTCATAAAAACAGGGCTGTGGAGTTGGTAGGATAAATGTTAGAGTTTGACTTCTTCATATATATACACATGTTACAGCTTATTTCTATAAAATAGATTAAAAAAAAAAAAAAAGAAAAGAAAAGCTATAGAAAAAGAATTAAAGAAAAACATTTGGGTAAGATTATTTATATTTTCTAGACACAGAGTGCAACAAGCTCGAAAGTCCAATGTGTAACTGATAAATTAAACAATGAACATGTATTTTAAACTACATGAACATGTGTGTACGTGAGTGGGTAGGGGGGGGGGAATATGGTACTCATTGGTTTTATGGTAGGGATACATGTAGTATGAAAGTTATAAAATAAGATGAAAGACACACAATACTGCAAGTAATTTGATTCTGATTTCAAAGCTCTGTTTTAAACGTTGGATGTCAGCTTTTAATCTTTAGTAAAGAATACGAAAATATTCAATGTGTCCATTAATTAGAAGCAGAGAAGAAAGATAATCTTCATTTTTTGTTTTTTCTTTTAACTGAGTTAAAAGGAAGAGGTATGTTTATTTTGGTAAAGATGTTATCTTTGATGGGAGGGGAAAAAAAGATTGAAAATAGAAAGAAAAAAAATATCCTGGAAATGTATAATTGTTATAATGAGTTCAGTCAATCACAATAGGATGGGCAAAATATTTTCAGGTGGAACACTGTCCATCATTCCCTGCTGTAGCTGTGGACCTGAATCAATTTAATCATTAATGACTAAGATATGACAAATATCACATCCATCCTCCTTCCCTATATTTATTTTTTATTAACAGGCCAATAAATTCAAAAACTACTACAAATTAAAATACATTTTGTAAAAAAAAGAAAAATCAGTTTTAAATAAAATAAAATTTGTTTTATATCACTTCAAACTAACAGAAGCTGGAGTCAGCATGATTTTAGTGACTCCTTTCAATCAAAGCTCCTTCCAAGCTCAGACTCCTTTCAATCAAAAATCTGCTCAACTCCAACTCTACAGCCCTGAATAAAAATGATCCAAGTTACTGTTGGCACTGCAAACAAATCATCAGCCATCTCACATATATCATATATTTAAGAAAAACCATTTCGGGGCTCTAAATAAGTCCCATGAACAGTCATATCACTGTCTTTTGGTAAGAAATGTAAAATTATTTTTTGTAAGTGTATTTCTGTACGGATATACAAGAAAAAAGCAATTTTGCACACAAAGCAACTTTATAACATTTATTATATCCAATGCATAAAAACCACACAGATGCTTATAAGATGTAGAATCAAGATTAAGAACTAATTTACACATAAGCTGTCACATACACTCACACATATAAGCTCACATCATCTTTTCTTAGAATTTTAGTGAAAAAATTACTCTGAGCTATTTACAAGGATTTTTACAAGTAAAACTGGATAAAGAACTACTTTTGTACAAATGTATAGACCATTTTCAGAAATTTTGTATAAAAATTTAATAAAACTGAATTTCAACAAAGCATATCAATTTTATGGTTATTAATATTCTTAAAAAAAGAAATACTAAAAATTAATTTTCATACAATATTAGGAAACCATAAAAAATATACATAAATGAAATTTTCATATAGAAGAAAATAAAGTGGTTTCAGAGGAATAAATGAGCAATTTTCAATTACATGAGTATTTATCTTATAAAAGGAAAAATAAAAACAGAATATTATTATGCGACATACTAACATAGAAAACATGAAATGCTACTTAATATTGCATACATATATTAATATATGCTTACAATTTTCATGTTTATCACTGACATTTTGCTAAGTTCAGCACCAATCCACTAGGATTATTTTTTGAGGGTAATAATAATAATTTTAAAAAAATCATACAATTAAAAATAAACAATAAATATACACAACACAACTTATTATAAATATAGAAAAGGATTTTTTTTTTTTTTTTTTAAATATTTTAATATTCTAAATGCATCTTCCATTCATATGTCTTCTCTCTAAATAATAGTCAATGTATTATGACCATCTTCCCCTTATGTTTGAATTTTAGAAATATTTAATATAAGCTTAATAAAATAAAATAAATTTTCAATCATAAATCTTAGTCTCGGCAAACATGAATACTAATAGGGATGAGCAATATATAAATATCCTATAAATAATTAAAACATGTATTAATGTGACTATTTTCTCTCTTTCTCTTTTTTTCCCCTTTCCTTTAGAGGGGGGGAAAAATACTGGTTTTATGCAATATATGTAAGCAAAATGTGTATATAAATTGAACAGAATTACTGAGCACTTTTTAAAATTAAATTTTTAAATCACTGATTACCAATTTAGTGATTGCATTTTTAAAGTCACAATGTATTTTAAAAAGATTACAATTTTTTTTTTTTTTTTTTTTTTTTTTTAGACTTCTATACATGCTACAGGGATAAAATTCTTTAATTTTTTTGTAGGAATTTCAGACTTTTTTAAAATTTTCAGAATTTTATGTAATAGTAAAAATATTTTAACACTTCTGTAAACTGCCAGAAATGCTAGTTTTAAAATTTTCCTTTATTTTCTTATTTTTATTTATTTATTTTTGTTTTTCCATGTATCTGAACCAATCTATTTTTCTATATTTTCACATTACTTTATGGAAAGGATAGTAACTTGTACATGTCTTGTTTCTCCCTTTATTTAAAAATAGAGTAGATAAAATTAAAGTTTCAAAAGACAAATTAATTTGTGTTCTGTGCATAGTTTGAGACTTTTTATCCATTTTCCACTCTCATCTCCGAAGTTAATTAAAAATTATTATCCTAAAAAATTAAAATAGATGAAAGATCTGTAGTTTTATATTTACTGACGAATGAATCAACAGAAACATTTTCTTTTCATTTATTGACTACAAATCTATGCACCAATTAGCAGAAAAAAATTATTTGTTTACATAATTAAAAGTAGGTTTTCTAATAAATAATTGCAAAAAAAAAAAAAAAAAAAAAAAAACATAATTTTTATAATGATTATATATATCTTTTAATAAATACTATATCTATTTAATTTCTTAAAAATTTAATAAGTAAATAAATAAAAATAATCTATTCATTTAAATTTAGAATATATGAATTATTTTTAAATTTTATGACAAATTCAACTCGTATTTTAATTCAAATATATATAAAAAATTCTTTTGGTCCTTTTCTGAGAGGATGGAGGGGGGTTTAAAAAGAGACAAATGAATGGTAAAATGCATGATTATTGACAAAATGCTTAAACATGCTATATACAATATTAATGCACAAGCAATGTATCATTTAAAAATGCTGGATTTATTAGCTATTTAATATGAAAACGTTTTTACAAAATTCAAGCAAGATATAAAGTTTTGAATGCAGCAGGCTTCATTATTAAGAAAAGGTAAAATAACATACTCTGTCAAAAGAGTGAATAGAAAAGGGAGGAGATTACTAATGTGTTTTTATCAATGTATACATTTTTTTTTTTTTTTTTTTTTTTTTTACATGCTAGGTAATTAAAAATAAATAAAAGAGCAATTCAATGAATAGTATATTTTTATTTTTCCTTTTTATTTATTTATTTATTTTTTCAAACTTAGAATGGTTTACATAATATTAAAACATGATTATTTGAAATAAAAATTTTTGTGTTTTAAATTACTTCAAAGCTCAAGAGACCTATTTCTTTCAGACAAAAAAGATCAAATAAAAACATTTTCTCCTTTGGTAACAAGTTAAAAAACAATAATTAAAAATAAATTTCAGAGAAAATGTATAAAGAATTAAAATAATAACAATAACATAGTAACAGTTGCTAAGGAGCACCAAAACTTCATACTTCACGATAAAGACATTATTATTATCATTTTAAGGACGGAGGCCTATTTCTTTCAGACAAAACAGACCAAATGAAAATTCTCCATTCTTAATTTGACAATAGAAAAAACTATGTAATTTGCTAAATATTTTATTTTTCTACTGTATACTTCAATTGAATAATCAGACTTTTAAATTGGTAAATTTTTTTTTTTTTTAATGGAGAGCTAAAACATTTCAAAGAATCACTAAAAACATGTATTTTTATACTGTTGAATACATAAAAAAAAAAAAAAAAAAAAAAAAAAAAAAACTCTAATAAGTAAAAAAAAAAAAAAAAAATCTCTAATAAGTTAAAAAAAAAAAAAAAAAAAAAAAGTTATATATTTATAATTTATTTGATAAAAATGAAAAGATTGAGAACGAAGAATAGTCAGTCAAATAAATCACCACAGAAACATACATAGGCCAAACAATGCAACTAGTTATTTTAAATTGATTTAATTTTTTAAGATTAATAATATTACTTACTTTAATTTATTAGATTACACTACTTTTTGAAAAATATAATATAGGATGCTGCAGAAAAGAAGGAATATTATAGGATAGTATTATAATGGGAAATAATAGAACTTACATTAAAGAAAAGAACCTTTTAATTTGAGATAAGCAAAAGAATTTTGGACCAAAGCAAAATAAGATTGAGTTTTAATTAAAAAGCTCAAAATGCTATAGGACTTCTTCAGGTGCTATCCCTATAGCATTGAGCAAAGAATTGTAGGTTTTCTGTATTTGGTAAACATTTTAGCAAAATACCAAATGATAGCACAAACCCACAAGAAAAAATTACCTTGAAATGAAATAAAGACAGAATATTTTCTGAACTTTTTGAAATATTATCCATAAAAAATCAAATCAAAACAGATTGCCATATTGAAAAAATGGCTTTTAATAAGTTGAGGTATTGTGTAAGTCTGTCAGATGAAATTAATTTAAAAATTAATTTACAACTAAATAAATTTTAATCTTATTCATTTCCAATTACCTTAAACTTGATTAATTTTTAAAAAGTTTAATTTTTTAGTGCATGGAGATTTATTCATCTTAATGAATTTTCATTACGTAATTATATTATTAACAGCGAAGCATCCGATTTAATGTTTGCTTAGTGCTGCCATCTATATCTCATTTAAAAAAAATCAAAGTAACTTAAATAATTCAAATCTCATTTTCTTTTAATAAAACCAACTTTTTTTAAAAGTGAAAAAAGCTTATTGTAATGCTTTTCCATGAATTCAAAAACCAAAGTGAGTTTAGACTCAGTGGCGTACCAAGGGTGGGGGCTGAGGGAAGGTGGTCCTGCCCCAGGCCTCTAGTCTTCAGGGGTCTCCGAAGAAAATGAACACTACACATATATATCTGGTGAAGTTGTTGTGCCATTATTTTAATACGAAATATTCCCTGCATTTCCCTTTAAGTTGTAGGTTTCTGTCAAAAGAGCCTTACGGAGAGGAGGAGGAGGGGGGGGGGGGGAGCAATGCTCCTACATTTATAAAAAAAAAAAAAAAAACATCTTAGTTGAATATCACTATTGTAAATAATTATTTTTATTTTCATAATGATTATTAAAAAATAATTCCTTTTATGTACATTTATATGAAATTTTGTCCTATACCGCCACATTAAAAATTTAGAAAAAGCAGGATGGCAACGCCACCTGTTGGAAGATTTCCACCAAACATTGATAGATAAACTGAGATACAGTTGCCACAAAACTTTGTCACACACAGACAGACATTTTCTAAAAATTGTTAAATCGTGTTCAAAACCTCTTGAAGTAAATAACAATTAGTGGAAGTGTAAATCCATTTAAAACCCAAGGTCAAAAATTTTTGTGAATCCAATACATTTTCTGTCCAGTAGTTTATTACGATTTTATTTGGAACATTTTTTTTTTTAATTTTCTTATGAAGTGGGGAAAGGGAAGAAATGTAAATAATATATTTTAGTGAATTTCAGAATTTAAATTATAACCAAATCTGACAAAAAAAAAAAAAAAAACCTTCTCAATTTAAAATTTTCAAAATCATAAATATTACAACAGCTTAAATTAATAAGTCTGAAAATAATAGGTTTCTGAAAAACTATTTTAAAAATTAAGTTTTTTAATTAAAAAGTTTAACAATGTAATGTTTCTCCCTTGCTTCAGTTGGAAGACATTATTCCCTTTATCTACCTGACTCCCCTAAATTTCACTCAATCTCAAGTTTTTTTTTTTTTTTTTTTTAACTTTAGAAAGATTTTTATAATAAGAGCCAAATTAAATTAATTAGGGCAAAAAAGAGACAGAAGAAGTTCAACTTATTTTTTAAATAAAAAAATTTGCTTTTAGACATTTTGAAAATGCTTGTAGTGTAAAGAAATAATAAAAGGTCATCATTGCAGCAGTACATTTAACAGTAAAACATTGCACATATTATAACAGCACATCAACATATAACAACATACAAGATACACATTGCTAAAAATATCTAATACTGTTTCATTTAAGATATAATAATTCTTGTAAGCTATAAAAATAACCATATTGATGAATTATCATACTTGGAATTAAGAATATATAAATAACAAACATCCATCCTCCCTTTAAATTAACATTTTACTTAAAAAAAAAAAAAAAATCTGAATACAGTTTTTATTAGTTTCATAACTTTTATTTTCCAAATTCAGAAAGTTCATATTCCATTTGAATCACTATATAACCCTTTCATTTGTGTTCTGAGTATGTAATAAATCAAAAAGTTACTTTGATCTTTAGAATCTAGCAAAGATGTAATAAATAGTAGCATTAGCACATTTAAAGCTGAAAAACATTAATCTGTGTTATGATTACATTACTGGTCTAAGCCTTCATTAGTTGTTATTAATGCTTAATACTCACTTTTTTTTTTTTTTTTTTCCATACAAAAAAATTTAAATTATTTTATTTATGCATTAAAGTAAATATTATATTTTGTCTGAGCATTTAAAAGAAATTTAATCTTTGGTTGTATGTCTGCCAATTAATTAGGTCTGAATAGTTTAAAAGATAAATGTACTGTATATGAGTTGTATGGACAGAGAAGGGTACATGAATACATAAAGTTCTAGAACTCTTTGTGTTAGGCAACTAAAACTAGAACAAATTCAAATAAACTATTTAAATTATAAACTATTTAAATTAAGTATGTACACACTACTGGCCATACTGGTCAAAAGTATTGCAAGATTGAAAATAAGTAAATAAAGAAAAACGGATTACCCCCCCCCCTCCTGTTTTTTTTTCTTAGAATAAAAAAATTTGTTTAGTGAAGCAAGCATTACCAAGTAATTCCACTGTTCCTTAACCATATTATAATCACAAGCAGGCTATACTGAAATTCAATACATTAGTTGCTTTGCAAAGCATGAAATTGTATCCATTAATTTAAACATATGAAATATGAGCACTTTGAATTACAGTATAATGATTTTCATTGAATATTTTAAATAGGTCTGCTCAGCTAAATAATTGTAGAAAGTTAAATATTTCACTATTCATAAAGAAATTTAAAACAGAACAAACTGTAGATTAAAAACCTAAATGCAAAGTGTAATGAGTATACTGTGACAAGATTATGGAAAAAAAATAAATAAAATATAAAATAATAATTATCCTACAGTTATCTGCAAGAGAAAGGAGATAGTCATTTGCCATCTTTTATCATTACTACTAGAGCAGTAGAAAATTAGGGGTGCTGTTTCAAAGTATATTTTGCTCCCCCCCCCCCCCTCAAAAAAAAAAAAAAAGGCAATTTGACCAAATCAATTTGAGTAGGGTACGACTGAACAAATTTATTTTAAATAACCATATGTAATGTTCAGTGACAACAGCTTTTTTCTTCTTCATGCCTCTCTTTTGATATCAAAACAAAGAAAAGCACCAAGACTGCCTAGTATGAACTACTAAACACTCAGAAAATTTATGCGGTTGAATATCATTCAGAACAACTAGAATACTTCATTTTATTCTGAGGTAAGTAATGCGTCCTTATGCTCATGACATGTTTAAAAAATAATATTGGCTATTTTCAACAAGATGTAGCTTTTAGGTAAAAATTGTATATATTATTCTTACACAACAGCTGTTCCATTTTTGCCTCCATTAAATTACAGAAATATGTCAAAATCTTTTCGATTTTATGCTAAAATGTGATTAAAAATAGGGGTGGATTGATAATATATTGCTTTTCAGTTGAAATGTACTTTTGAAATAGCAATAGATATGCTGGTTTTCACAAATGTAACTTTACTTCTTTTTTACATACCACAAAATTCTGATGGTAAATCCCTGCCTCTTTTTTTGGTGTTAAAATTGGGGAACGGAGGTTTATAATCAGAAGTTTCACGATCCTTTTTCAAAACATAAATTTAATAATTAGAAAACAATCGCAAAAATAGAGTTGAATGAGAAAAATTGTGAAAGCAACGGCCACTTGCCAATTGCAGCTAACGTGTTGGAGTTAGAAGAGTGTAAACAAAGCAGTATTTTTGGATTTGGAGTTATTTTACTTTAAAAAGGTGAGTAAAAATAGCAATTGGATATGTTTACACACAATTTAAAGTTTTTAAATAAACATATGAGATTTCCAGAGATTTAAAAAAAAAAGTGTGTTAGCAACGCTGATGGGAGAAAGAATGGTTAACTTAGCCAACAAATCTGATTGTTCAGGCAGAGGGAGGTTATAAACGGAATTTTCTGAAAAAGTAAAGTACATCAAATTCTGGGGGGGGGGTTGTAATCTAGTGGGGAAATTATTGAAATTTTATGGTATATATACATATTATTTATATATATTCACTTTCTTATAAATTTTATGTTTTAAATCTTGCTTCTGGTTTTCATTTGATTGCCCTTTTCGGTGTAATTGGGCTTTGTACTTCGTAAATTTTTGGCAATAGGTCTACAGAGTAACAGAAATTACACTTTGCATACAATATTTAATCAAAGACCCCAGTGAAGTACTGACATTATATGCTCGCTTCACTTGAATTCTCATTATATATATATCTTTATTTTCCATTTTTTCATGCGATATGTTTCATTTCATCATGGTGGAACGTTTGAAAAGGTTTTCATAATATATATATTCAACAATTTACTCAAATCTTTTCTTTCATTAATTTTTAATAGTGGTATGATTTTTAAAATGCTCCAGAAAAAAAATAAAGCTACGTCGTTTAGATATTAGATCTTGCAATATTTTTGGCCAATAGTGTATGTATATACATATGTACATATGTATGCAGTTTTTGCTTTCTATGGTGAACAAATGAAACAAAAAATTAACAAGTAAACATTTTAATGTGAGTATGTTGTTTTTTCAAAAGATATGTTTTATTTTCAGCTATATATCTTTAAGTGTAGCAATTGCAATAGGGTGAACGTACAAGCGAAAAGGATATATTTGCAATTTGCAACATTAAGAAATTTTACATTGTCTACAAACATCAAAGTCACAAAAGTCCCAAAATTGTTTAATTCTGATCAAGGAATTAATTAAAAGTTAATCAATTCCAAAGTGCTAGTTAATTAATTTCAAAGTGATGTCTCTAGTACATTATTGAACTTTATGAATTTGAAAACACACCTAGATTGCAATCATGTTACAAATAGTATTTTAATATACAAAAATACAAAGGGGGAAAAAAAAAGCGATGCAAACCACATACATAAAAGTAGATGATTTATATTAAATAATAATAATAATAATAATAAAAACTCTTAAGAAATTAGAAATGTATTAGCACATATCATAAGAAAATAATAATACAAATTTACAAATGCTGAAGAAATCAAAGCAATTATTGATAATATTAAATTCTGCTTTTATATATATATGAAAAAAAGACTAATAGTGATAAAAAGTATACAAATTCATATTTTAAATTTAAATGAGTACAATAAAGGGTATTTATAAATAATTTATCATATAAAAACATTTCAATAAGTTTAACAAGTCAAATATAAAATAAATATAAGCATGTAATCTATTCCAGTCACCTCACATTTAAAAACAAGCATATTTAATGTCATTTTTCATAAATGACTAACACCCATGTACAATACACTAACAGTGCAAATTATGACCCTGAGGAGCTACTTGCAGTGACAAAATATGTCAATCTGCAGCATACTGAACTGCTCCCAAACTACTGAATGACGAAAATGCTACTGTTTATGAATAGGTAAAAATACACAGAAGTTTAAATTCTACATAGAACAGTTTAAACATTCAGATAAAATACATTATAAGGAATCAAGCTTTAAGTTTTATACCACAAGATAAGCACTAACAAAGTTGATCAAGTCTAAACTAAGATGATGATAACTAACAAATCAAATGAAAGTGTAGGAAGATTGTTTTTTTTCTTTTACATATGAAATATTAGTTCCAAGCCTGAAATATTAACTAACAATCAGTAAATATATCATTGTGAATAAGAACTCCGAAGTGAAATGTTTGCATACAAACTGGCACTTCCAACACCAACTACTATACCTCAATTTACATGGGATGTGTGAATTAAAACAGTGACAAGACAAATATTAACTATGAAATATCCATGAATATAGGACCCTTATGGTATGTGCAAAAGTGGTAGTTCATCAAATAATCACTTTTTAACTGAGAAATAGTGAAAGCATACCAAGATTCCCATCATTTTCTCAAGTCACTAATCTAACCATAGTACAAAAATTCCTAAAACTGACTTTTCAAGGACCTTCAAAGTTTTTATTTTTAAAACACCATTCAATTTTTATAAGAAATGTCAATACAAAATCTGTACTTATACTTACACAGAAAAGTTATATTCGACTGCAGTAGTGCAATCAATCTCTTTTAAAATGAGAAAATTTTCAAATTATTAAACAATTTTTAATAAATAAGCAAGGTTCCTTTAATTTATATGTATATGAAATTGACATGCTTAAAATCTAAAAATCAATCAACAACACAAAAGGAATCTAAATAGTTTAAAACAGAAAATTCCTTAATTCAACAGAACACATATCTGCTAATTCCAGAAAGTTCTTTCAACAATAAAATCAATGATTTTCAATAATTACTAATTATTTTCAGGTTTCGAGAAATTTCATAAAAAATGTGGGAGGATCCAATTTATGAGATATAAAGGGGGAGATGCTCTTCAATTATAATCTAGAAAAATATAACAACTACAAGAGCATACTGGTATGTATAAATAAAAAATAATAGGGTATATATATTATACTTTATATATATAATATATATATCACAAATGTTATGAATAAAATTTATAAAAACACTTTTTAATAAAAGCCTAGGGAAGGGGGGGGGGGTACAGGAAGATGAGAATAAATAAATGAATCTTCATCAACATATTTTTTGTTACAGCTAAGTCAAAACATCTACATAAATAAAAATATTATTTAACACAGTCCAAGTTTATTTTCACTATCCTTAAATAATATAAAGAAAAATTAAAAACAAGTAAATAATCTAAGATCCTGAAAAAACACAGCTACATGTTGAGCAGTTTATCAAACTTTTTTTAAATAGTATGGGAAACTTGAATATGCTACACTGGTTTTAATGAGAAGAAAGCTTTGTTGTTGTAATGGTATAAAATTCCAAGGCAACAAACACCTAATGCCATGACCATGCCAAATGCATGAAGGCAATTATTTCTAATATATTTGTGTGATATACAATAAATACAAATCTATCATCTATGTTTATATAAATTCATTAAACAATACAACAATTTATATATAAGACTAGTAAAGCTAACACCATGATATCACTGTACCAACACATCACATTTGATTATAGTTGGTAAAAATTACAATAAAATATGTTTTTAACATAGCACTAACAATCATATTTAAACACACAGCAATGATAAATATAAAAAATGAATCTTAATGAGAAATATACTAAAGCATATAAATGAAAAACAAAATAAATCATCAATAAAGCTAAATTAATAAGAAACACCAACAATGTAAGTATAAAAAAGTAATAACACAGTCTAACTCAAAAACATTCTATAGATTATTTATATAAATTTATCAATGTAAATTTGCTATGTTTCATAATGACAATGGAGGGCAAATATATCACATTAAGAGTACACCGCACATGTATGTATTTCTAAATAGCATTCAACTAATATAAAATAAACTTACTGCTTAAATTTTCACTAAAGCTAAAACTAAAATTAAGAGAAGTTACTAAAATTTTCTACCACAGGATAGTACATTAGAAGTGTACATGTATGATCAACAATAATATTACATCACTGGCAGATTAAATTAAGGAAAATAAAGCTATTGAAAACTAAAATTTTAAGTAATCTTTAACATTTATAAACACAGAAATAAATTAATATAAAATAATTTTTAAAATTCGAGTAATTTCTACATAATTGAATATTGCACATGTAAAAGGCATTCTTTATATAAAATCACCTTCAAAATTTTCCTGTTTTTAAAAATGACAATTTTATAAAATATCTCAATTTAAAGGTAGCAAAAGGCTGCAAATGCAAAAACATCACAGCCAAACTACATTTTAGGTGAAATCGCTGAAAATTTAATTTTTATAAATGCATATTTAAAAGTCATTTTAAAAAATCAGTAAAATTGTACGTATCTTCATCAAAACATGTTATAACAATAGGTACCAGAGCTATTCCACTGCTGAAACTTATCAGTTTTAAATTTTAGTTAGCTGTTAAAATTATAAATGTACAGAGAAATATATTTAACAGTACTGAAAAAAGTGAAGCAGATAAAATATAATAAATATTAAATAAAAAAAATAAATTACAATATATAATTTATATTTATTTAATATAATTATAAATGAAATGGTAAGCATCATTTAACTTCAATATAGCCAATTGTAATTTTTGCAATGAATATTTTAGCACTTAAGTCATGATTTTATCAATTAATATAAGGCTCCTCTTTACTTCTTTGTCATAAAGTATGACATTTCCATCATTGTTAGGCATTTTCCTCAAACCTAATAAAGAAGCAATATTAATCAATTCTATAAAGATTTTTAATATTTTAACAATCATTCCTACTAAGTTCTGATATTTTTATCATATTTTTACCCCATTTAATGTATGTTTTGCTATTGTTAGATTTGCAAACTAACCTTTTTTCCCTTCCAGCATTCATTTCTTTCTAGCAGCAAGATGTGATCAGTCTTTGAATGGATTCTTATAAAAATTCAACAATTTGATGAATGGCTGATAATTAAAATCTCATTAGGAATTTATCCAAAATGTCTCATGGTTACAGTTGAATTCAATGTTCGAAATCTTACAAATTTTAGAAACTAATCCAATCAAAATCTGCTGAAAACATGTGATTTTCAAGGATTTTCTCCTGATATTTGTTATCTGCTCATGTTGAATTTTCACTCATAAAAAACCAGACATAGGTACTGCTCAAAACAAAATGTCTACATTACTCATATTTCGTAAAGTCAATGAAAGACCGAGCAAACTATGTTCAATCAATATTATTAGGGGTGGGAGAGATAAGTTCCCGGCATGCAAAAATTGCTGCCAGTACACTTTTGTTGTTGTTTTCATCAATGTAGCTGTAGTTCGATATCGCAGTTTCTATTTGTAGTTGTTTAAATTTACATCAGATAAAATTTTAAATGAATCTGTAAAAATTAGCATGATTTGTTAATTTAATTACTCATTGATTTTGATTAGATCATCTGATTGAGTAGATGTAGCTACATTAAAAAAAAAAAAAAAAACCTATAAAGAAAATTTAATGAACTTCAGTTATTGTTGCATTATCCCCACTTATAAAAAGCAATTTTAAATTCTCAACTTTTTTTTTTTTTTTTTCCCACAGACTATCAACAGCCTACCTACATTCTTTTTCATGGAATAAATAATGATTATATCTCACCTAATTAAGCATCTTTACTGATTTCTTGGTCCAAACTGAACATACACAATAATTGTGTTTTGCTTCCTTTATTTATAAGTGGGTTTTATGTATCAAGATACAAAGGCAAACTATTATATTTTCTTCAATATCAATTGAGTAATTTAAAGATTCTATAAATAAACAGCAGCAAGTTTCTGTTATAAATATTATTTAAAAGAACCTGGAAGTAACAGCCATACATAATTTATTTCATATTTATTTAACATTAATTAATTAATTAAGATCCCATTCCAAAATTTACAATATGACACTGTTACACTTTCTTTGTCTCTAGTCACCAAATTCCATGTAATTCTACGGGGAAATGTGTTACTAGAAGTACTCATTACCTAATCATTAGGTAAAATACATTAGTAATGTATTTTTTATATTTCTGTTTTCACATTCAGAAAATTCACAGCTGTTAAATTTGTTCGTGTTTTACAAAAATTTAATTTTTAGTATAATATTTTGAAGCTATAAAATGCAAAAAGTGATTACCAAATGCAAATTAGTTAACTGCATTTTTTTTTTTCTCCAAAATCAAATATAAAATTTAAAGATAAATTTTTGAAAACAAGAACAAATTTAACAGTAATGTATTTTCTGAATGTGAAAACAAAATTAAAATAATAGTAATATTTTAGGCTATGAGTAATTCTAGTAATAAATTTTCTCTAGAATGTAACATGGGCTTTGGTTTGTGGTGATGATAGTTAGAGAGCCACTTTAAGTTTTTCAATTGCCATGGACTATTGAAAGTTTATTGTTAAAATAAATAATGAACAGCATAGCTACCTTTTTTAATAACTGTATTTTTCGACACAAAATAAAGTCATATATTATAAAAGACACTAGCATATGTAAAATAAAAACCTGGATAGCTTAACAGTTAAAAAAATAAACCAAAAATAATCTTCATGTATTTACTAACTTAAAAATTTAAATGTATGAAAATAAGTTTTAAAAATTTCCCCCAACTTTTGAGATAGCCTGTTATTTATTTACTTTAATATTTACCAATGAATATTGTTCTTTTATCATATATAGATTTTGTTTTATAATAATCATTGTTGAAAAAGGAAAACAGAACATAATAGCAGTATGTTTTTGCATTGTGGCACACACGAGAATTATTACTCATTATTATTTTTTAAAAATAATTAAAAGCTTATTTATAGCATCAAAATATAGCAAATCCTGTTATAATGTTAAATTAGAGTCAGTTCCTGATTAATTGCACACAGTGACATATAGAATAATATCATAAATTTATAAAATATGAATATTACTTATTAATATTTCCCAAGCTATCATCACATGATTATGAAACAAAACTGATAAAGTTAAAAGTTCACCATCTTAAAAACTACATTAAAACATTAAAAATACTTTAAATAATCATGAGAGATTATTATGCTATTCAATAGCTGAATTTATCAGTAAAATTTCAAATTTAATAATTTTTTAAAAAAGAAATAAGTTCACATAAATATTTTGAATAAAAATTTAATTTTTTTAATTTTATTATGCTTCATTGTAAAATATTTAGCTAAAAAGTCATTCTTAAACCAGTATTTTTAGAAAGGAAGATGAAAGAACAATAAATAAATAAATGTAGGATTATTGAATAGATTAGACATGAAATCAAATATTTTTAAGCACTTTTCTCCCAGTTAAATAAGTACGTATTAATACTACTAACTTGAGAATTTCAACCTCTCATTAAATTTTTATGGTAAAAATAATAGATAAACCCTAAATAATATTAAACAAAATTAAAAAATTCACCCAAAATTATTAGACTAGTTTAAAATATAAATATATTAAAACCATTCATAGGGAAATAAAATCCTTAAGGGCTTAAAAAATCTTAATTATTCATATAATGTTACAAATAAATTTGATTAATGCACAAATATAGGAACTCCCATTCCAATGCACTTTGATGAACCGGCCATAGAAATTGAATAGTAGACTATGTTAAAAATTCATGAATAATCAACCATACACACAAAACACTTTGTAACAAAAAGGAATTTAAAAACTGAATACCACAAATCAGAGATCTTTACTTTTGAACCAGTGATGTTATAAAATACAATCAGCTTTTTTTTTCTTCTGTAATGTAATGAATATAAAGCACAAACATTCTACATTATCAATTGCTACGTTACATGCAGTGTTGATCAGAATATATTGAGCATATAATTTTTGTTGTTGTTTTAACCAAACCTGAGGTAATTTTTATAATCTCAGTTCAAACAGAAAATTGGCACCTATGATCTAATATATAATTGCTGAACGAAGAATCATAAATAAATTTTTAAACTAAACATATGAAAAAAGAACAAAATGATTTTTTAAAACAAGCTTTGTGTAAAAAAAGTTGGAGCTAATACAAGATTCCCCTAAATATATATATATATATATATATCCTATTTTCAATACCTGACTGATAGAGCATAATTGACTGCTAAATAATTATTTATCACTTAGGAAATTTTAATATAGTATTTTAAAGCATAAAAAATCATTGCATATATACAAAAACACAATAGGTGTAATTAATTTTAAATTGCTATGACAATAAAATCTTTATATAATCACAATGTTATATATGCAGGTGGGAATCCTGTAATAAAATATATTGAAAAAAAAAAAATAATAATAATAACAAGAAATATTGAATTCTAAAAACCTTGTCATCAGGTCATGCCTGTACTCATCAACGTTCAAAACAAAACAATTGAAAAAAAAAAAAAAAAAAAGCGAATTTACATAGCCACAACTTCAACAAAAATTTCGCAAAAGTTTATATACTTCAAATATATGAATTGCAAAGACTTATGATTCTTCACTCATACTATCTTACATTTAGAAGGCATATAACACTATGCATACAGCCGATAAAGTTTAGCTACAAGGTGTAAAATTCACAGTAATATATTAAAACTGCAGTATGTGAAGTATGACAATGCAAAAATGGTATAAAGTTCACACACTGCACAAACATTCCCATTTGTACACTATAAAAATAAAAGTAAATCTAGATGTAGCCCATTAAATAAGATTATTTACACTCACAAATGAAGACCAAATGGTTTAAAAGTACTCATTTATGTACAAGTTATTTACAATATTTCATGCAAGCTAACACTATATCACTCAATATCTCAAAGCATATTCCTAGAGAAACACGGGTCTAATACAATAATTTGGTATTGGTTTAAAAATCAGCAGAAATTACACAGCCCCAAAAACAAAATTTAAAAACAAAAGAAAAATCACAAAAAAAGTATTAATATACAGCATCACAAGTTAGCTTGTATTTGGTCACACTATGTGAATCTCCAAGTTCAACAAATTAATGACAATGCCAAC
>OZ005648.1:250949704-251142704 GCA_963930645.1 Salticus scenicus
AATTTGAAGTTTGTCTCATCCATGCTTCACGATGATTCAGAAATAAGAATGCAAATAGTCTTCAGATTCCTATAAAAATAACTTATATGAAAATATGATTCACTTTTGCAACAAACTGCACTACAAATCCAAAAAGAAATAATTATAAGATTAAAAAAAACTTTTTGTATACCATGTTTTAAATTTTCTGATGAATCACAGAGCTCTTATGAATGTGCATAAAAATTTTAAAGGGATAATGATGTCAATTTTTATGAGATGCATAATTTAACTTTTTATAATTTTTTAACGTTCACATTTAATTAAATTTATTTACTTTTATGTCGAAAGAAAATGAACTTTTTTTTTTTGGCAACAATTAAATTATAGCTAATATTTTAATGGCTATTTTAACACTATTAGGATGTTATTACTTTCATATTTTAATTAATTATAAGAAAACTAATCAAAAATTCGAAAATCGGATTTCGAAGTATTGTGTTGTCACTGGGTTCTGAGCTACTGTGAAAGTTTCAAATGTCTAGCAAGTAGGGAAGTTGGTTAAAATTCAATTGCAAGATTTGTACTGGACAAACAAACAAACATACAACAAGAATATAAGTTAATAAAAACATGGTAAAATAGAATGCTTCAAAAATACTTGAATATATAAGAAAAAAGAAGGAAAATAAATTATCTAAAAATATAAATTTAGGGAAAAAATGGAGATAATATTTAAATTCTTTTGATTTATTAGACAAACTATTCCTATTTATAACAAGAATTTTAATAATTTTAAAACTGAATTTGATACAAGAATAGTGAATAAGTTACTAAGATATCATATCAGATCTATCTAAATAAAATGGTTTTTGAATAAAAAGTTTATAATCCAGGAGCTCTTGAAAAAAATTATTCTGATGAAAAATTTTTATTGTGAAAGTTCAAACATATGTACCATATATTTCCCAATATAAGCCTGTTATATGCCTACTACAAGACGGTGGGTGTGAAGTAGGAATCACATGATGTCAACAAAATCTACAGTAGTAATTTAGCAAAAAAAGAGGTAATAGAAGAAGAAGCTGTGGGACAAACTCTGAACCAGAATTACTCTATTTGACTGGTTAAAAATTTCTGTAGTAAAATGGAAGAATATATTTATGTAAATGTGCCAACGCTTAGAATTTTTTCAAATTCCAGCCAGAAAAAAATATAAATGCTCATTTTAAGTAATGTTAGGGATAACATATTTATACTGAATGTATTTTTATTATACTGTTACTAAAAAAAAAATAAAAAATGGCCTTCAGAAAAAAGAAAAAAAAAAAAAAAAAAAAAATTCATATAAAGGAATACACTTGAAAATTCTCTCATAATTTTATGATACACACAGATTGATTAAGAATGAACTATAATATTTAAACGATAAAAAATAATTGTTCTTTGGCCTTTATTTTATTTATTTTTTTACAATAAATGTGAATATTTTTATTTTTAATATTTAAAAGAAATAGATAAATAAATACATTTTTACTCTTTTCGTCAATGATTTATAAGTAATATTAACATTGTTATGTTGAAATAATACTGGCAAAGTGCATTCCACTTATTAAGTATAAGTATTGTATTTAAATATTCAAGGAAAAACCTACGTAATTCAAAAGATTCACCTTCATTATCATGTTTTCAAGCATTAATACACTAATAATTAAACTAGAGCTTAAAGCCAACCAGAATTTAATAAAAGAAAATTTAGATTAGGTATCAAATTTCTATATTTGTAAAATACTTTTTACAATTTGTAAAATATACTTTTTACAATTTGGATTTGAAATTTTCAAGTGGTCTCCACTTGAAAATAAAATGGTGGAGCAACTTGGTTAAGAAACTCATTCAAGATATTCATAAGATAAGTTAAGACACTGTCCAAATTTGGTTCGATATGGAGTATTATTTCAGAAGTTATCGTGGTTTTAAATTGTCAAGTGGTAACCTGATTTCAAGTGGTCCCGCTTAACTTAAGATATCCACCACTTTAATAAAAATGGCAGATAAAGTTCATTGAGACACTTATATAATCTATGTATACATCAAAATTCAAACAAATTCGGAATACGCTTTTTACAATATGAATTTGAAATTTTCAAGTGGTCTCCACTAGAAAACAAAATGGCAGAGCAACTTGGTTAACAAACTCATCTAAGATATCTATGAGATAAATTAAGACACTGTCCAAATTTGGTTCGGTTTGGAGTATTATTTCAGAAGTTATTGTGATTTTAAATTTTCAAGTTGTAGCCTGATTTCAAGTGGCCCCGCTTAACTTCAGATATCTGCCACTTTATTAAAAGTGGTGGAAAAAGTTCATTAATAAACTTCATTGAGACCCTTATGTGGTCTATTATATATTTACATCAAAATTCAAGCAAATCTTGCTTTAAATAAGCTTTTTACAATGTGGTTTTGAAATATTCAAGTGGCTGCTACTTGAAAACAAAAAGTTGGAGCAACTTGGTTAACAAACTCATCTAAGATATTTATAAGATCAGTTCACTGTCCAAATTTGGTTCAATTTGGAGTATTATTACGGAAGTTATCGTGATGACAAAATTTTCATTATAGATAGATAGATATAGATAAACAAAGTGATTGCAATAGGTCGATTTCTAAAGAAATCAACCTAAAATTAACTAACAGAATGCCTCCAATACGTCAAGCAGTTATCACAGCAAAAGGCAGCTATTTCGACAAATCAAAAATATGAAATATTTTTGTAAAACTCTGTTACATTTATAAATAAAGCTTAAAATAATAATGTATATATATATCAGAATATAAGTTGTTCTATATTTTTAGTTTAGTTTTAGAAAATGTGTTGATTCATTTTTGTCTGTCGGCTGACATTTGGCTTTATGCAGCAGTTATGTTTTAATGATTACTGTAAATATGTCTAATTATGTAAATTAATTTTTTGTGCAATGTGTGTCCAACGTGTTAATTAAATAATTCTAAAAATGAACTGCTCATTGCCCATTATTTGATGATTAATATTTTTTGGTTCTCTCAGGTGGGCTAGTGAGAATAATTTGAAATATTTTTGTTTTGAGGATATGTTGGACTGACTATGATGGAAGCTTTAAAGTTTAAGAGAATGCCAGTAAGAGCAGTTTTTACAAAGGCTCTGCAAGAGTTTTTACAGCTGCAAAAGTTATGTGACAAAGAATTAATTGACAAAATTGCAATCGAAACTGCTGTCATGTTGCATGACATCGCTTTTCTACATTTCTGGCAAAAACAACTTAACATGTTCCCATCTAATCTAAATTAGTCTAAAATTCAGTGCATTCCCGTTTCATACCGTTAGTTTGCTTTCCAACAGTACTCAAATTTCCCTCCTGTTTATTCCTTTGCGGTCTCCTTTTCTCCCGTTATAGTGTGTGGTGACTTTGACGCTCTTCACCTGTCGCCCTACTCTTTCGTCGGCATCCGTTCCTGATTGGTCGCTCTTAGTGGTGACGTTTGGGGCTCGGGAGCGTGCCCTCGGCGCGCGTTTTTCACCGCACTTGATGGGCAGACTCTGACGTGATAGCATCTCTCGCGTGCCGGCGCCTCTCGGCGTTCGCGCCGCGTGTGGCCCAGCAAATGCCGCATGGTGAATGTTCTATGTTATGAATCACCTTCTAGATGGATAGACGTAGATCTAACTTAATGAATCAATAGTTCGAGTGTCTAGTATACTTGCTGGTCATAAGCGTTTTATCGGCAACATAATTACGATTTATTTTTATCGAGGTAAAAGGCCGTGCCTAATGCACATGTGCTGCAACTCAAGCATCAATGGACCAGATACCTAGCAGACTGTTTCCATCCTGTCCTCCGTGAAGTCATATAATAAAGAGAATGATTTCCTACACAGAAGATTTTGGTCTCTGTCTCTTTTTGGTGAGCTTATTCCATGTCTTTTCTTAGTGTTCAGGATCGTGATACCGATGTGCACTACAGCGATATTTCGACGAACTGTTCCTGGCGTTATGCCTCGATCATCCCACACGCAATTAACTATATTATAACTCATACGATCACCCTATATCTCACAGGTTACTATAATACTTAAAATAATGGAATTAGAACATTATTTACTCTGTTATATTTGGTGCCTACCATTTTCGCACCGTGCACATTGTTCGCGACTAGGTTTTAAAAACTCACGTCCAAAAGAGAATAAGAAAAAAAAAAAAAAAAAAACTGCTTCTCTGTGAAATATCATCCAAGATGTCGGCAACTTAGGCATTCAGAAATAAGTACTACTAAAATCATAATCTTAACACAATGATTGTCTGAGTGTAATCACGTGGTCATCGTGTGTGTGCTTTTCACACTCCTGCACCTGCTAGGACAATCCAGTTCCATCCTCTTTATTCACAATAGGAATCTCAACCAAATATTTTTTTTTTTTCAAAATATATTGCTATATTTTACAGTATACTCGTATAGTTCAAGAATTGGAGGCTCCGTTTTCTCTAATTCTGGTGTTTTAAAACAGCTACAAAATTGATATATGGTTTCCGACATTAACATAAAAGGAACTGATTGTAGCAAGAAGACACTGTGCAACTGTTAACTGACATGCCTGCAATAATAATAATAGTATATCATTTCGCGTTTGAATGCAACTTTTATTAATGACTTATTGAACATTCATAATTTTTTTGCTTTATATCTGTGTGCATATGTACTCTTTTTCAGGTCACTTACTGATATCATTTTATGTTGTATTTCAGCAAGAGTTGCAAGTGATTTCATATATATATAAGGACAATATAAAAATTGCCAAAATTTTCCTTAGTATTATACATGTTCACATATACATTTTATGCTTTCTATATGTATGCATTTTTCCGTGTAAATGTGTGGTTGTCCTTGGATTGATTCCATGCTTTTACATATGTGTTTTTTTAGTGTGTTTAGAATATTGCAGAGATAATTTAAAATTTTGATTTAAAAATGATACTTACCTCTTGAGTATGATTTTTTTTTTCAGGGTATGCACAATATATCTGTTTTAATTTGCATGCTTTCTTCTCTTTTTTGTAATGTATTCGGTTACATGCCATGATTATTTATCTATTATTCCAAAAAAAAAAAATTAACTGTTCAGGATGTGAGGTAGTGGTTAATGTTAACTGTTATATCCATGTGACTTACACACTTTCACACACACTCTTTTGCAGCGTTATTTTTGTGATGGGAAATACCTGCATCTGTTCATACATTTATAGGTTCACAGCGATTTTGTCTTTGATGATCGACAAATTGCTGAACTTATTTTCTCACACATTCACACACACTACTTTGCAGCATTTATTTTTGGGGGGTAAATGCTTGCATCTATGCAATGCATGCAATGCTTGCAATTGCTCACTTATGTACTTACATTTTTCACATGTACGGCCTTTTTGTTTTAGGGTCGACAAATCGCTATACTTCTTTACACATTGATCATGGGTTTTTATTTTTCACTACTCTCACTTCTTGGAACTTTACTTATTTGTAATGTCGTTATTTTCATTTTTAATGTGTTTTATTTACCTTATTGAATATGTACATAATTTGTTTTTTTTTATCCTCACTTGGATTTTTTTTCATAATATTGTCTGTCACTTTCATTCAGATTTATTGTTATATAATGACTCTAGCATTCCTTTTTTTATCATTTTTACACATGTGTTGTCCTGTAATCTTTAGGTTTTCACACATTGATAAGCTATTCTATTTAGTTTTATTTTAATGTCACATATGTTTTTTTTCGCAGAACTTCACTTCATTATTTTTTTTTTCATTGTAATACACATTTTAACCTTAAGCATTTTTGGTACTGTGTTAGATTTGAATTTCACCTAGTTCAACGATGTTCCAATAGTTTTTTCACACACATTCCAGGACAACGTTTATTTTGGCAAGGTGTAAACGTCTGTACCTTTTCCCAACTTTTCGTTTCACTCACATACACCAGTCGTTTGGTGCGCGACATGGTGGTGAGATTACATATGTTGTTTCAGGTTGATTTTTTTTTCTCTCTCATGGCTCTTGATATGCTTTTGGATACTTTTTATGCAATAGGGAATTATATTCCTTTTCATATACAATTACTATTCACACATTTCAATAGTTGATTTATTTAGTTGCTATAGGCGAGTAAAATTTCTCTTGTTTGATTCTTATGTGAAGTGCAATGTTCATTTTTGTATTGTTTGTGGTTTACACACATATTTTCATCATGGGGGTCACTTTTCAATCGGTAGATACACTTACTCTACATTTTTGTTAGATTGCATTTTCACGGTTGAGTCAACTTATTCAATTCATTTTTCTACGGTTATGAAAGGTTCAATAGCTATACTATGTTTAGTTACACTTGCACACTTCAGTCATGTATTTGGGTAACTCCTTCTTACGTGTAGCTAACCCAAATTTATTTTCTCATACTCAATAGCTTCCATTATTTTTAATATGTGACATAATTTTTTTTTCTACCTCTCATTACCAAGTTATTCAAGAGTATTTTATATGTATATATCTTACTTACCAAAACTCAAATTATCCTTCGAAGTTTTTATTTTTAGTGTCAGGTTTAATACAATTGCCTTAAAATGGACTGGTGTAGGCTGTGTATCTGTTGCAGGGGCTGATGCATACCTATATATATATTCGTTTATCTTGTTTCATTGCTGGCTCAATGACTCTTTAGATTCCAATAGTTTTTTTTGGTTGTCACTCTGTCTGTAACTGTGGTGTTGCATAAATCCGTTTGAGCATTCTCGTAATGTGTTTCACTTTCAGCTAGTGATTTCCTATTTGATACTCTGTTTTCAATTTTCCAATAGCTCCCCATTCTTTTTTCAATAGAAATCTAGGTTCTTTTCTCTTCTTGCAGATCTGTTTAAAATTTTTAATTGTGGGAGGAGTTAAAAAAAAAAAAAAAAAAAAAGTGAAAAATTTAACAAATTTTTTTTGACATGATGTAAGACGGTACTTTAGCAATGATGCCAACATATTTTCAATGGTACATGTTGTATTGCTGCAGGTTCAAAAAAAAAAAAAAAAAAAAAAAAAAAATCGTAAAAGTAGTTTAAAAGAAAAATTTTTCTCTTCTTCTGGATATATACTTGTATGTGGTACTGCTTTTACACATTTCACAATAGTATTACTCTGTAAACCCATTCTTTTAGAGGTTAAATTCGAGTTAGTATGTATTAATTTGCATGCTTTACTTTTTTTTCTCTCCTCAATTTTATAGTTTTGTGCATACCGTCCCATACATATTATATTCACCTAATCTTGATTTTTTTTTAGTGTATTTATATCTCACTAACATATTTTGATGTTTTTCCTGTACTGTGTTTATATACTTTATAATGTACACATACTGACATTTTAAACAGGTATGATTTAGGTATTTGCCAAATTTACCATTCTAGTGAAGATGTGCTACAATTTTGTTTTACAATAATTCATACTTAAAAAAAAAAAAAAAAAAATTCTGTGTTTACATTTTGCTTCTCAGTGGTTAAAATACTAAATAGTAGACTTTTTATACATGTTGTTAAATTAAACCTGGTAATTTTTTTTCAGTGTTTTAAAACATTTATGTATATTCTTAAACCAGGCTTTTAGGTGCTCGACTATATGGATAAGTAATTGTATAAGTTTGGTTTACAAGTGTAAATCACTTTTCACACCTCACGTACTTACACATTCTCAGTTTCCTTTAATATTTATGTATTTTACTCAATAGAATTAAAAAAAAAAAAAAAAAAATTTGTTCATATTTCTTTTTTTCAGGCAGATAAAATTAATTTACAAAATAGTTTTCTCACCTTTTTTTTTGTCCGTGCTTCAGTGCGTCGGAATTCCATCTTCTGCAGGGATGAAATTCTGATGTTGCTGTCCCGTTTTTTTTTTTTTTTTTCCCCTCTCCTTTTCAACCCAGGATCATACTAGTCACTGCTCTTGTGTTGAAAAGATGCATTTCGTGATTTTAATATATTTCAGTTTTTTTTTTTTTGTATTTTTTTTCTCCTGTTTATATTTTACCTTGTTGTCACGAAATTTTACGTTGACATGCAAAAAAAAAAAAAAAAAAAAAAAAAAAGACTATTTATTAAAAAGAAAAAAATTTTTTTTTTTCTTATCATGATTGTAGTTTAGTTGTCTTTCATTGTAATTTGTTTTCAGGCAACGCAGATATAGTTTACTGCTTCTTCATTGAATACAGATTTTATTGTTTTAGAAATAATACAATAGTTTTGTCACAGCATAACAATAGTAACTCACCTACTTGTCCAAAAATTTCTTTTTGTTTGTTTTATCATGTGCCTATTACAGTTAATTTACTGTTTAAAAATGTTTATCAGATGAAGTTTTTATATGTGGTTTTCAAAAGAAAGAATGACACAAAGATATTACAAAATGTCTTTATTCGTTATAACTCTGAGGTATACTTGCCTATTTGCTCCATGTTCATGTAAAATTTTCTCACGTTACCACATTTCTTGCACCTAATGTAAACTTATGTTCACTCTTAATCAGCACAATGTGTGTTGTCATGTAACCTTTTGTAGATGGATAGTCGTTGGGTGTCTGATCCTCCTACTTGGGTGTTCCTGTTTCTCTTTTACCTGCCGAGCTTCTGTTTTTTTTTTCAACTCCGTTTTTCGGGAGGGTGTCATGTTGCATGACATCGCTTTTCTACATTTCTGGCAAAAACAACTTAACATGTTCCCATCTAATCTAAATTAGTCTAAAATTCAGTGCATTCCCGTTTCATGCCGCTAGTTTGCTTTCCAACAGTACTTCAAATTTCCCTCCTGTTCATTCCTTTGCGGTCTCCTTTTCTCCCGTTATAGTGTGTGGTGACTTTGACGCTCTTCACCTGTGGCCCTATTCTTTCGTTGGCATCCGTTCCTGATTGGTCGCTCTTAGTGGTGACGTTTGGGGCTCGGGAGCGTGCCCTTGGCGCGCGTTTTTCACCGCACTTGATGGGCAGACTCTGATGCGATAGCATCTCTCGCGTGCCGGCGCCTCTCGGCGTTCGCGCCGCGTGCGGCCCAGCAAATGCCGCGTGGTGAATGTTCTATGTTATGAATCACCTTCTAGATGGATAGACGTAGATCTAACTTAATGAATCAATAGTTCGAGTGTCTAGTATACTTGCTGGTCATAAGCGTTTTATCGGCAACAAAATTACGATTTATTTTTATCGAGGTAAAAGACCGTGCCTAATGCACATGTGCTGCAACCCAAGCATCAATGGACCAGATACCTAGCAGACTGTTTCCATCCTGTCCTCCGTGAAGTCGTATAATAAAGAGAATGATTTCCTACACAGAAGATTTTGGCCTCTGTCTCTTTTTGGTGAGCTTATTCCATGTCTTTTCTTAGTTTTCAGGATCGTGATACCGATGTGCACTACAGCGATATTTCGACGAACTGTTCCTGGCGTTATGCCTCGATCATCCCACACGCAATTAACTATATTGTAACTCATACGATCACCCTATATCTCACAGGTTACTATAATACTTAAAATAATGGAATTAGAACATTATTTACTCTGTTATAACTGCGTTTGAAGATTTGAGTGAAAAGAGCACGAAATTTAAAGAACTTGATGATCTGATATTATTTGCAATGTTAGAAAGTAAATGTACTCAAGACACTTATAATAAATTGCATGAAGTTTGTGAAGCGTATTCTGAAAAAGTGATTCAGTGTAAAGTAAAAAATTTACTTAAGGAAAATATAACAGAAAGAAAAGCAGAAAGTGTACAAGAAAATAAAGCACCCCTAGTACTACCTAAAATAAATTTGCATCAATTTAATGGTGAACTCACAGACCGGCTATGTTTCTGGAGTCAATTTAAGAAGATACATGAAGATGAGAACATTAATAATGCTGATAAATTTCAGTATTTACTGCAGGCTACAACGTCAAAATCTCGAGCAAGAGATATTGTGGAGAGTTTTCCAGCTACAGCAGAACACTACTGGAAAGTTATTGAATATTTAAAGATCAGATTTGGTCAAGCATTACGAAGGTTTATTTCAAGAAAAGGATGCTCATCAGTTATCTATTCAGATAATGGGACAAACTTTGTTGGGGCTAATAGAGCTCTGTGTAACATCGATTGGGATGCTGTTAATTCGAAAATAACATTGCAGAAAATTCAATGGAAATTTAATGTTCCTTCTGCCCCCTGGTGGTGGTGGTGGGGGGAGAGAACAATTCGAATGTTAAAAACCATATTGAAAAACGTTTTGGGAAGAGCTTCAATATCATACGAGGAATTTAACACTGTGTTATGCAATTGTGAAAATGTCATCCATTCAAGACCTCTTATCTACGTATCCAAAGAAATAGATGATTTAGCACCTTTGACACCAGCTCTGTTTTTACAAGAGATTGACATTTCCGATGCAGAAGACCTGGGTATTTTAGACCATAAAGAAATCAAGAGAACACAGCATCTTCACAATATCAGAGAATATCTTAGAAAAAGATTTTGCAACAGACACTTAGGTCCACTGACAAAAATCACGTCCTGGGAGATGTATTGTTTGAAGATTAAAAGAGCATTTTAGTTTTTGGTGAAGTGATACAGTTAATTCCAGGAAAAGATGGGCTAAATAGAATTGCCTGAGTAAAGACAGCAACTGGAGAACTAGTTAGACCAGTTCAAAAACTATATAATTTAGAAATGAATCATACAGCACTATGTGAAGATTGATTTTACTAAGTTTACGAGAAGAGGCTGAAAAATAGAGCCTCCTAAAAGACTAATGTATTCATAAACTGTGTTTATTTATTCATGCTATATTGTTTGAATTTGTAATATATATCTAACATTTCTTTAGCAGGTTTTATACTCAAACGAGGGGAGGAAGATGTTGCAGCAGAAGTTTCGAATTTGATCGTTTTCCTCCCTGGCTGAACAGAGGGGGGAACTTGGCTGTGTTCCAGATGCGCGTTTCCTCTGAAATTTCTCTCTCTTTCTCTGGCAACACATAAAGGAGGATTGTTAATTTTTTTTTTTTTTCAGTTTAGTTTTAGAAAATGTGTTGATTTGTTTTTGTCGGTTGGCTGGCATTTGCTTTATGCAGCAGTTATGTTTTAATGATTACTGTAAATATGTCTAATTATGTAAATTAATTTTTTGTGTAATGTATGTCCAACGTGTTAATTAAATGTTTTCAAAAATGAACTGCTGGTGAATGAAGCAGTGGTATTTTTGTTAAATATGACTGGCTCTAATAATGGCTGTTATATTGGTATTAGAAAAATAAAAATAAAAAACTGCATAAAAGAACATATTTCCAATGTCAAATTTAACAAACATATCACCGCTTTAGCAAAAACCGCATAGAATGAAAATATTAATATCATACCTGCAAACTTCTTACTGAAAGAATCAAGAAGATTGGACTCAAAAAACAAGAAGATTTTGTTGAAATCAAAAAGATTCTCTATATATAGTATGCATAGTAGAAATAATTTTTTCTAGCCATAATTATGATGAATATAAAAATTAAGGAAATTATTAGCCATTGATTCCAAGATAAGCCATTAAACTTTATTTTGAACATTTAACACCTGAGGAAAAAATAGTACAGTAAGCATCATGTGAATTTATTTTTGGCTTCTTAGGAAAGTAAATTCTACCATATATATGTTGCGAAATATTTGCTTTTTCATAGCAATACCCATTTTTTTATATGAAATATTCGTAAACTTAAAAAATATTTTAATATTTTATATTGGATAGCAAGCATACAATTCACAATAAGTTTGTTTTCATAAGTAAACACATGATGTTATGTTGTATGTTCTGTGTAACGTCTTGATCTGCATTGTAAAAGCTCTTGCAAGATACGACTCATATTTTGAAACAAACCCATTATGGTCTTTTGGCTAAGTTGAAAATTTATGCACATAAATAAGGATTTTGTATATAATTAATAAATATATTTAGAAATTTTTTCTTATTAGAAGCAGAAAAAAATGAAACACGCAGAAAATCTGAAAATCAGGAAGATTCTATTTTCTGGCAGGAAGCAAGAAGAAAATACAAAAATTGGGAAGTCTTCTTGGAAATCAAGAAGACTTGGCAGCTATGTAATATCCAATTTAGCGAAACAACAAAACTTGTTGATTACAAAAATCCAATCTATGCCTTTTTTCATGAAACCATTGAAATTTTAAATCATTTTGAATTCTGCAATGGCAACGAGCCCTATGCTGATGTAGACTGAATCTGGTGCCACCTAATGGAGGAATAGGCAGTAAAAGCAAACAACAGCACTAGCTCACTTGGAATGCTACCACAGAAGGTCGCTTTTAATAGTACTGGGAGGCCCTTGGTGAAAGTAAATTAGGAGGAGGTCTTAAGTAAGGTTTAATTTTTTTTTTTAATATGTAAGCAAGCTTCATAATAAATGTTTCTTAAGATTAAAGTGTTTTTCACTTTTTAATGTTATAGTAAGTCATGTTCTAATTATTTATTGTATTAAAGAATTACTTCTGATGTACATTTTGATACTTTTCCATCAACATGAGCAAATTAACCAAACATCAGATTTATTAATTAATTTTAAAAAAAAAAATAGGTTTTAAAATGGAGCATGTTAAATTACAATTAATTAATTTATTAAACCTTTTAATAACTCTGAATATACATTTTACCATGCAACAGTTGAAATTATTAGTAACAGTGATTCTTGTAACGGACACTAATCATGCGCAAGTTTAAATCAAGTTTGGCATCACCTCTTGGAAGAACAAGAGAAAGAAAACAAAGAACAGCCCTTGATGTCACTGCAAGCCACAAGGGAGGTTGCTGAGGATGGGGAGGATCCGCCATCGAAAGCGGCTATGTCTCTACAATAAAAAGGTATGGAGCTTTAAAAGGTTTAATAATTAACTATCAGATTTATTGTTTTGACGATAACACAACAAATCAGCAATATAAACAATTTGAAAAATGGAACAACTCATTTATCACAAAATGAATCACTATTTTAATTTCAAATTAATTTTTTTATGAACATATGAAATATAATCCAAAAAATAAAATAAAAACCTGTGATATTTGGAAATTTATTACTAGCTCTCGATTAACAGAAGGCATTAAAAGAATTATAAAATGGCGTTGAATTTTTAATTTTTTTTAATTAAAATACAAATTGATTTCATTCCAGAAAGCATTTCTGTTTTTACGAGATCAGCACATTAATATATAAGCTGACTCCCTACTATAGACTTAAAAATTTTTTGCTTATATGTAGAAATATATGGTATACTTATAGGTGGTTGCAACATTCTATCACATTATTAAATATACATAGAAAATACAATAAAAAGTACTAAAATATGAACTACCTTATTTATATTCTTATTCACCAAACATCTGATACAAGTGACTATAGGCAGCTTTTGCTGGACTTAGAGGATTCAAACTGTAGCTATATGGAGGAGCTAGGGCTTGGGCACTAGGAAAAGGTGCAATAGATACAGAAGCTGGCAAAACAGCTGTAGGTGGGTTGGCTGAAGCTGGCTGAAGATGAGCAGGAAGAGGATGAGAGGAGCTGTGTGCAGCAGCATAAGGCACAGCAGCTGTGATTGATGAACGATTGGAAGTATGATGATGATGAGCAGGAGGTGGAACTGGAAGCTGGGCAGCAGAAAATGAAGCAGAAGAGATTTGACCAGGGGTTAAAACATATTTTTGTGGCTGGTTGGTTGCTGGTAAATAAGCTTGGTGAGAAAGATTGGATGTTACATAGACAGCAGGCCGACAATAATCTCTGAAAATAAATACACAAACAAAATAAATAAGATTTAAAAAACAAAAACAAATTAAGAATGATAATTCAATGCTAAATATTAGTACCTATATAAATCTGGTTGTGTTGTCAGATACAATGGTTGGCCAACATGTTGCAGAGGTGACAAATGTGCTGATGTCACACTAGGACCATGACGACCAGAACTAGAATTTCTATTTGTCATCTGAGAATTACATGATACAATCACATTTTTCTGAAAGGAAAAGAAAAAAATAAGTACAGACATTTGAAATTTAATACATGTTAATTAAATGAAAAATTGGAACAACATTTCTTCATTAAATAATATATTGTATTACACACTGATAATCTAAACAAGAATAATTATTATGTGTATATGTAAACAAATAAAAATAGAATAACAATTTCTATACTATATTTATTTTATAACAAACTAGCCACCTGTGGCGACCAACTGATTCGCAATCCTTGAAAAATCCGACTTTACGAAATTCCTGCTCGGTGGCACCTTTTTCCCTTTTCAGGTCTTACAACAGCTTATTGACATATAGTGAAAATAGCTTTATTGAAAAATTTAATTGCAGTAAATTCCCGTTCAGTAGTGCCTGTGGTGCCCTCTTCCAGTATCAATATCTGAAACAGCCTATTCGCTCACCATGTTATGATCTTTCAAATTTCTGACTTTAACAAAGTCCCGCTCGGTGGTGCCTTATCCCCGTTTTAGAACTTACAACACCTTCCTCGCTCATTAGAATTTAAAATATTGAAATTTTAAAATATTACAGTGCCATCTGGCGGTAGAAATTTCTGTAATCTACTGTTCGATTCTAAATCAACAAAGCTTTCAAATGATGTATTACTTATGAAATTATTTTAATTAGTAGCTGAGATACAAAAGAAAACCTAATTAAGACACCTCTAAACGTGTAAATCGGGTAAAATCTCGAATTCTACTTTCGATAATATAAAAGAACTTTAAAAAACTTTAACTTTATCTTTTGAATGATGCATTAATTAAAAATAATTTAATCGTAATTAGAATTGTAAATACGTGTATTAGAATAAAATTTAATTTGCAATTAAAATGTAAATTTTTTGTTTATTCTCCGAAATCGATGAAATTTGAACTACAACTTTGTCTTGTGCGACAAATTAAAAATCAAGAATTTTAAAATTTGCAATTTTTAATCGCAGTCCAAAAAAATGTGACCTCAATCAGAAAAAGACCTTTCTCTTTCGCTCTACTTTCGAAATATTGTCTGCGAACATAAACGAGAGTTTCCATGATAACCAAAATACTAACTGTTGTTCGAACACAAATGCAGATACAGAATGTCATCAAAAACTGCAGGCATGCAGAAAATTAAAAAATTCATAGCGGATTCAGTTTTTGAAAAAATCTCTCAATCTTTTGAAATATGATTTGTCTAATCGCAGTCTATGTATAAAAAGAAAGAACTGATTTATCTCAAGAAGATTTTGAGTTATAAAATGTTTTGTGAAAAAATCAATGTTTCGTAAAATCTAAAAATATGGATCACTAATCTGTATTTTGTTAAAATGTTTATATGGTTCAAAAGAGGATTAAATGACCTTTTTAAATATATCGGTTGATAAGAAATGGAACAGTTACTCTGTCGTACAGGGCGAGTGAAAAATGACGATCGAGAAGAAGAGAATTTTGGACCCTTTTTAAATTTTTTTTAAAAAATACAAAAAATCCGTATATTTAAAAAAAAAAAAAAAAAATTACTGTAAGAGTCGGTATTAAATGCTCTTTCTCGTGGTACAGGTGTATTTTCAATATCTCTAACAATTGCGTAGCGATCGCTTTACAAAAACCTGCGAAATTTTCTCTCTCTGCTTTTTTTTTTTTTTTTTTTTTTTTGAGGAACACTGTTCAGGGGAAAAATTACGGTCGCCTGGCTTTTTGAATCGTTTTTTGATCAGACATACGTTGACATTTTAATTAATATCTCCGGATCTAACTAAAATTCTTTAATTCTTTTTGCACTATGCACTAGGGAAGGCTTCTGAGCACCCGCATGTCAAATTTTGTACTTCAGCGTTCAGTAGTGGCTGAACGTATAGATGTATAGACAGACATCTTTTATTATTATAGACTGGTAGTAATTTAACTACATGCATATTCTCCTACAAACATCTAAAAAAAAAATAATAAATAAATAAATAAAATTGCATTTGAATAAATTGAAAATTTTCAATACTATAGATACAGAATCTCTTTATGCTACAAGATAGCAGGATTTACACCTATATGGCAGAAAAAAAAAATGGACACAGATAAGCACAAAATATGACAAATAAAATTTCATTTATTTATTGATTCATAACTTTTCTCAATTACTCTTTATGAAATATTTTCCATTAAGTTTTTTTCATAATTAAAAATTTTTGCAGTAAGTCGGTAGATGCAATGCAGTGATCTTTGATTTTCGGCTTTTATTAAAACTTTACGTTCGTTTTTCTGACAAATATTGAATGTATATGATTTTGAGGAATATTTGGGAAGCAAATAGAGCGCTTCACATAATGTGCAGAGTCATCAGATTTCACGGTGCAACTGATGTTGGCAACCCTGAAATTATAACAATTAAATAATATTTTTATTTATTTTTTAAAACATTTATTTCAGCAAAAATGCATGGAATAATTGGAATTTCCTTCATCCAGAGCTGTATGATGTAGATGCGCATGTGCACGTTTTACTATTTTGCAGCAACATTTTAGTTGTTTTTCTTTTTAATAAAGAGTGGTAAAAATACCTACCAATAAAATAAAGTTAAATTATTTTTTAATGACAAACAAAATGAAATGAATTGCTAAACAGTAATGATTTTATATTTTAACTTTATTCATGATTGAAACTTGGGGGGGAAAAAACAAGGCAGAGATAGACCTTTATCAGTAATAAACACATTTACCAGAATAACTTATTACATGATGCAATTCATTATTACACACACACACTTACGTTTCAAAGTGCCATAGTCACTTGGAGTCAATAACACATTACCAACATGTGTATTCCACATATAGTTATTCTCTTGAATTATGAGCCGACATCTACAGCATTCACTTGGGGAAATTTATATTGGTGAATAATTTCTTGTACAAATTTCCACTTTTTCTCCCGGCACTATGATGACACTTTTCAACAAACAGAAATAACTCTTGAGTATCACATTCTGACAAGAAGGTATGAAAAATCTATATTTTCTCATTGACTCACATTGATTTCTCATACAGAATGGATAGGCACTTTCGATGTTTTTGGAACACAAAGCAGTAGCGATCAGATAGTACAACAGCAGCCAAAAAATTACAGATTGTCCAAAGAAAAGTTCAGTGAGCTAATCCTTATTAATCGACAACTAAATTCTTGTTAAACAGTATTTGAAATTATAAGATAACATATTAAGCCGATTGTTATCCAAATATCACAGTACGTTACAAGGGGCCAATCCAGGATTTCAAACTTAATACTTATTTTTGTGAAAAATCTTTACTATACTTTTTGTGAAAAACTGTAGCACACTTTTCTCTCTCTCTCTCTCTCTCTCTCTGTGTGTGTGTGGGTGGGTGGGTGGTTCAATCTAAGAAAATAATAAAAATAATGCTCAGTAGTTACTGTGAGGTTCATAACAGAACAGGAACTAAAACTCGCTTCTTTCTGAAGTAAACAGTTCAGTAGAGAGAGTGTAAGTAGAAGTTGTTTTTATTAGTGCTAGTATCACTGCACTATACATGAATTGTACCAGGGAGGATAGACATATCACCATACAGTTATCAAAACGTCAAACCACCTGATGAATCAGCAAACAATACACTGTGGCCCACAACTCCAGAGTGTGTCTGTACCGATGCATGCGAGGATAGTTTTGTTTACTTATGCTACGTTGTTTCTCGCCCATAGCAAACGCTTGTGTGCAGATTAAAACTAATATTCTGTATGATTCTTGTTTCGTGAATCACATCAACAGAAATGCACAAATAAGTTATTTTTCTTCAAAAATATGTTCATTTAAATGTCAGATTTTGCTAGGATGACCAAGATTTTTGTGAAAGTACCCATTTTAACTGTATGATTTTTGTGAAGGTACCTTTTTTGCCAGGTCAATTTTTGTGAAGGTACCCATAAACAGTAGTAAAATCGACATGTATTAACCCCTGGTTACATTAAAACCTATGAGTAAAACTTATAAGCTTTCAAATCGAGAATGTACAGCAAGCTTCTTTATCACGACATTGTGATACTAGAACTATGCAGCTGACATGTGGAGACCCTGGCCGCACGTCACCTGACAACAACCTCTCTGACCAAATTTTTTGTCAGAATCAATTCTCATTTGCAGGGCTATGAGCGGGGATCTATATATGAGATATCTTTATCACGGACCAATCCGCAAGCAGGAAAGAGATGCTAGCCTTGCTACCAAATGGCAAAACGATCTTTCCTGAAAATTCGGGAAGGGAATGCTTTCCCCTTTACTGGAGGGAAAGTCAAACAATATCGTAGAGAAAATGACTGCCGGTGAATTATGAGATTTAAAAGTTAGAAAAGGCAGCTTTTAAGAGTTAGATTTTTTGAAAAGAAAAACAAAATATTTCATTTCTTTATGTTGAGAAATATACTAAATTTGATGAATTTGAAGAGGTTTTTCACTGAAAATAAAACTGAATTAATTTAAAATAGTCAAAATATGTTGTTATGAAAAATACAAAAATGACCGCTGGAAAAGAATTAAATCTCAATCTGATTTTTTAAAATGCAATAGAATAATAACCTTTACAATATAAGTTCTAAAGTATTTAAATACTCTATTTTAAAAATTGGAGTTATGAAATAAATTTATTTTAATTCCATTCAAATAAATTATCTAGCCACAGAAATAGTTTTATTAAAAATTTTTATATTTTTTGAAGCACTTAGATTTTTAGAACATTGGTGACGTTTCCTAAATACCATTATTTTAAAGAATAGGTTTTCCGGATTTTGCAAAATTTAAAGTCAAATTCGATTTTTGAAAATTAAAAAATTTTATTATTGAGGAAAAAGGAATGCTATGGTTTTTGAGCTTAACACAGTGAGAGACAGAAATGTGAAACCAGATGCATGTTGGACAAACAAGTCTGGAATTTTCTATCTGAATAAATTACCAATTGTTGCCTGGAATTTTTTCAACATGAAATTTTTGTTGAAAGTTTGTGAATTTTTGTTGCATTCTCATTGTCAGATTTTAACCTAATCACTAGTATTCCAGTGCAATAAAAACACATTCTTACAGAGAATACGACATGATGTTCTCCATTTTTCAACAAAAACTAATTTGATGAAACTTTCTTACTTTGTGTCAGCAATGAAACAAACTGCCAAATGAATTTTCTGTACTTCTGAGTACTATTTAAAACTTCATGTGCTTGTGGTGCCACCTATTAGCTAATCTTGGAACAATTTCTGCAAAGCAGCGTATAACAAATTCCAGACCTGTCCATCCAACATACCAATTGTTTCACTTTTCTGTTTATCATTGACTAACAATGACAGTTGCATCATTTTAATGTTGGGGAGTTCTTCCTGAAACACATTGTATTAAAGTCATTTATGGATAGCCGAATCCATACTAAATCATGAATAGTTAATTTTATTTTTTATTAATTTACTGTATTAAATTCCAGATGCATAAAATCAATATTAAATCATTATCTTAACATTTTTATAAACATGTATATCTACAAGCTTACTTTTTTTTTTTTTTTTTTTTGTGTGTGTGTGTGTGCATATCTATTCAATTGCAGTTCAATTTTTAGAGAAAATAAAAGAAAAATTTCTAAAAAAACAAACAAAACATTACAAATTATTTACATTGATTTTAATCAATGAAATGTGTAAATATATGGCATTGATATTAATATATAAACATAATATTTTTTTTTTTTTTTTGTAACCAACTTACTTCTTTGCTTCTCAAAGGAGAACTATTACATTTGATGAGCTTTTCACCTTCTAAGTTTTGTACTTGCTGTTTGGAATAGTACTGATAAGATTCCCTTTCTTTTTCAGAACTAGATGTCACATATCTATTCGATAATGATGTCGCTTGATTTTGATGCCGATCACCAGAATGATTATTAGATGAATGAGGTTGTTCGTATTCATCCTCAGCAATAATTTCTTGCTTGGTAGTAACAATTAATGAACTGCGAGGATACTGCTGCTGGTTTTCAGAGTTAGACTGTGACTGAATCTTATCGATAATTCTTTTCTTCTGAGATATTGGTTGACTGCTATAAAAGAAAAGAGAAAAAAATTAAATCTAATTTGAAACGGGATGAATCTTCCTAAAAATTTTCATATCCTTTATAAAACTTTAAAGAATTCTTTATCTCTTTTAGAAAGAACAAGAAAATTTAAAACTTTTAAATATTTAATAAGCAAAATAGGATTTATCCAAACACAAAAATTTAACACAAGAAATTGAAATAAACCATTAAACAAACTGAAACATTTAATAACGTTCAATAATCTGTCTGGAAAATTGTAAATTCAGTAGCAATTAATTAGTTAAGTTATTGAATTTATAACCTATTCACAAAAAATGATTTAATTGGATTGAAAATATGAATACTGTAGTTTCTTTAGTGTTTTGAAAGTCAAACATAGATATTGGATATATATAAAGAAAAACTATTGAATAAGAAATGTTTGTATTTCACACTGTTCATTTTAGTTACATTTATAGATCAATTAAAATGAATACAGATTTAAAAATTAATATAAAGACTAGATAAATATCTTCATCATAATATATGATTCAGAGTTTGTCAAAAGAATTATAGCATACGAAAAACAATCTATGCTAAAAGAATATTAATTATCACATATATTACTATTTTTAATGTTTACCATGATAAATCATCTTGTTAACTAATGTTATCTGTAATTTTATGAAACAATTAAAAATAGCTGAGCTGATAATTTGATTAATATTAACAATTTGTAATATATAATTTTTTTTTTTTTAATTCTGGCATACCATTATAATGTTCTATTTTTAGTTTTAATATTAAGAAAAATCTCCTTCATATTTAGCTAACACAATCAATCTTACTTTAATTAATTTATTTATTTAATAAAGAAAAAATACATACTTTAGCTTCATTAGTTGATTCTTTATAAAAGAATTAGAGAAAGTATTGTTTTTGGGTCAAATTTTCGAACGCGAGTTTTTGTTATGTTTACATGTTCTGAGGTTCCCTGAATACGAAAATCATGTTTTTAGCAAATGGTCTGTGTGTGTGTGTCTGTCTGTTATCAGCATAGCAATAAATTAAAACTTCTTCACACACCATAAATTTTAAATCAGCACAACCGGTTTCAAAAGGACGTAGCCTTTCTTCATCAGGTGCAACTGCCTTGGAGGCAAAAGCAAGACTGAAAGCAGGGCAAAATCCAGAGGGGGAGGAGCAACACAAACAACCAATAGGAAGCATCATGCAGGGCAGGACCAATCAGAGAGGAACACACATACACACACACCACAAAAAAGGGGGAGGGAGAAAAGGAATAAACAACTAATTTTTTTTTTTTTTTCAATAATATTAAACTTAATAAGTAAATTTAATAAAATTACTGAAGGTGCGCTTAATTGTTTAGAAAAAAGGTTACGCGAATTTCATTATTCTGACATTGAAATCAAAGAATTTGTCAATCTAACTTAACTCTGTGTTTCCCAAACTACTTTTGAATTTAATAACAAATTTTATAAACAGTGTGATGGTTTAAGTATGGCTAATCCTTTATCTCCTATTCTTGCCGATATCTATATGCATTATTTTGAGGAAAAATTATTAAAGATGTTAAATTTAAAATGCTGGTTAAGTTACGTAGATGACACTTTCATCCTTGTTGAAAATCCGTTTGATGTTTCTGCCATTCTTAATATTGCTGATGCTATTGATCCCCATATTCAGTTTACCTTCGAGTTAGAAAATTGTAATCAACTTCCCTTTCTTGATGTTTTAGTTACTAGGCACAATTCCTCTTTTAAAACCTCTGTGTACAGGAAACCTTTCTCTGTTTCTAACCCTCCCCATGCTCTCTCTAATCATCTGGCTAAACAAAAAATTGGCACCTTCTACACTTACGTGTATCGTGCCCTTAAAATTTGTTCTGATACTTCTTCTCTTAAAGAAGAACTGAATTATTTAAAGTCTGTTGCTATTAAAAGAGGTTTTAGACCCTCTATAATTGATAAAGCTCTCAAAAAGTTCAGTAGGCCAACTTATAATTTTACTCTTTCCATTGATGATAAAATTAAACCTGATAATCTTGTTGTCTTACCTTTTTATCCCCCCTTATGTTTAAAATTAGCCAAAGTTTTGAAGTGTTTCAATTTTCACGTTATTTTTAAACCTGTCAATAAATTCCAATTCCCTTTAACCAAATCCCCTGTTCCTGAGCTTCATAAATGGGGTATCTATAATGGCCCTTGTAATAACTGTGATTTATCTTATATTGGTCAAACTAAAAGAAATCTTGAATGTCGTTTATGTGAACATTCTCGGTATGTTGTTAATCAAGAAATTTCTAAATCTTCTATTGCGAAGCACAGTTGGGAATTTGATCATAGTTTTAATTTTAAGAGTGTCAAAATTATCTTTCATGGCAAACGTGTTTCCGAACTGGATTTTTTGGAAAATTTAGCTATTTACCTTAATTGTGATAAAATTGTCAATGAAAAATCTGATTCCACTTTGCTGTCTACAGCCTGGAAAAATTTGTTTAATTCAATTAAATAATTTCCTTCATTATGTTTATAACATTAGTTATTATAAAATAATTCTAAAAAAAATAATAATAATAATAAAATAATAATAATAATAATTTATGGATAAATTTTATTAAATTTACTTAGTTTAATATTATTGAAAAAAAAAAAATAATTGTTTACTCCTTTCCTCCCTCCCCCTTTTTTGTGGTGTGTGTGTGTGTACGTGTGTTCCTCTCTGATTGGTCCTGCCTTGCATGATGCTTCCTATTGGTTGTTTGTGTTGCTCCTCACCCTCTGGATTTTGCTATGCTTTCAGTCTTGCTTTTGCCACCAAGGCAGTTGCACGTGTTTGCACCTGATGAAGAAAGTCCTTTCGAAACCGGTTGTGCTGATTTAAAATTTATGGTGTGTGAAGAAGTTTTAATTTTTTTGCTATTGTCTGTACGCCAGTTTTTGAATTTATTTTTGGTGTTATCAGCATATCTCAAAAACAAATTATGGCAGAAAGTTCAAACTTGGTATTCTAAATGTGTATCATATAAGGATGCTACACTAAACTTTTCGTTAAGATCAAGCAAATCATTCGTGTACAGGGACACTCAAAAGTATTCAAATACCTTACGTCTATTGGGGAAATTGCAGGTAAGTAGAGCTTAACATCTATAGACTGAACAAAACCAAATGAAACGAATATTTATTTTTTATAATAGAGATAGTCAACAGGGAAAAAAAAATGTGTATGTAGGAACCTCGCCTCCCCTCTTGGGGGGAAAGTCCCCCCTCGAGGGGAGGAAATTTTCATGATGGGTATCTTTAAAAAAAAAACTCGCCAATATCTTTAAAACGAATGGTTGAACCATCGATCTGCGATAATAAAGTTATTGATTTCTTTTACTTTTAACAAAAAAAAACCTTAGAAAAAAAAAATCGTAGTTCTTTTTTTTTTTTAATACTGAGAATAAAATGGACTTTTTTTGGATATTTAGTGTTATACTACTTCTCTAATATGGAAATTGTCTTCATTATCATAAAAGATAATTTTTTTAAATAATAATTTTAGTACACTATTTTTTAATAGCCAAATTAAATTCTATCTAAATGTAGGTGCATTAATGAAACGGGGTGTTGAGAGGGCCGGTATCCCCCCTCACACAGAACTAATTATCATATAAAACTCTTCCTAAGCCTAATTTGAATTGTTTAACACAGGTTTACATAACAGTACTCATTATCTTACCTATTAATCTGCAACCTGTATTTATAGTATTAAATTTCAAGGTAAGAGAAAGTCGTGTGAGTGACACACCAGATTATTTTTCTTCTGTCGAACCTCATTCTTTGACACTAGAATTACAGCAGCGGTCATTTTGACCGGAAAAGAAATTTAGTTGTATGCAACATATTTAGTTCGCTATCTATAATTTTGACATTTCTTGACTTTTTCTAAAAAGAAGTAGACTGCAGATAACATGTTTGGGGAAGAAAGCACTGGTAAAATTCAGAAATTTATAGTGTGTGTACAATGCCAAACATAATGATGTAATAAATTTATTTACTTTTTAATAAAGTTATGTCATAATGAATATTTTTGTGAGGTAAATTAATAAATTAATAGAAGTATAAAAAACATAAAGATTTTTTAAATTTTAGCTATAAATCATGTTGAATGGTCTTTTGTGTATTTGTATTTATTTACTTATCACCTTATATTTTCTTAGTTTGTTAACATGAAATATCATTTTTTAATTCTGTTTGCTTATTAAACGAGCAAACTGCATAATTATAATCATTAACTTTCCGTAATATGAGCAAAAAGTTTGCTTTTCCATAACCTCTGTTCGTAGTTGCAGGCATACGGAAATGCTACTAGGTTAAATTTGTTCATTTTCTATTCTTTCCTCACATACATATGCAAGTGAATCAAAAGCCAGGGCACGAAATTTCAACTTAGATACTCTCATGCAGTTACACAAAAAAAGTTGGTAGACATTTTTTTTTATTAAAATCATAATCATAAAAGAAAAAACAAAATTGGCAAATGAAAAAATAAAATTAATATTCGGCAGATGAAATGATTTGTTTTAACGAAGTCATTCTTTATCAACATTTTATAAAAATTCTCACAAGTATAACCTAAATTAGTCTTAGTAAACAAGTTTTTAAAGTAGGTATATAAAGGGGATTTTTTTCACATGTCTACATTTTGTTCATTGAAGAAAACATTCGCTTTGTGGGAGCATTTTTTCCAGGAGGACATAAAATTAATTCAACTAACTTTTGCATATTTTTGTGAGGTGGTGGTAGTATGTTATCATTAAGGCCAATAGTCTGCACTAGGGCTCTAGGCCTGAGTAAGAGAGTCCTCCGTTGGGTCTTTCTAAGAGGTCCTAGCCCTTATTTATGCTATTTTCTAAGAAAACCATGGAAAACTCCTAGCGGCTAAGTCAACGAGCGCGACCGTATATCGAACCTAGCACCTTAAATATACCAGCTTCGAGGACAGAACCTCTCGCCCACTGGACCTATTTTTATGAGGAATATTATTCATGCAAAAGTGAGAACACACGTCAACCCACTGCGTATCAACCGTAGCACCACCTTCTTAATGATTTCATGACAATTTCAATAATGATTCTGTGAATTCAAAGAACTGTACAAATATAGGGAATACTTTTATTTCTTCATAATTCGAAGAATCTGAATAGACATAAACCATAATATGCTTTGGCAAATTAGAAAGTTATTCTTTTGCGAACAGAACGGAGAAAAAAGTTAGTGCTCACCGTTCGATACAGCCAACAGCCTATTAAGCTTCCCAGTTTTGCAAAATTTTTGAAATTAAGGAATAAATCTTTTTCATTTGAAAAAGAGGACTTTTTAGTCTTGTGATGTCTTTTTTCGTTTAGGAGGGCGGAACGTTTTGGCGATCAGAAATTTTGTACCCTGTCAAAGGCTATAATACAAATTTGTAATACACATATATTTATTTTATAAGTTAAAGGGATTTATCCCATATATAAAAGACCATCATCAAGGCCTTACGACTATCATTTTCCATACTGTAAATAATTATTCTGATTTTTTAAAAAAATAAACTTTTTCTTTGTAACTAAGCTATTCTGTATTTTTTTCTGTAGAAAATATTTTTTACATAAGCTTTTCTGCTTAATGATAAAATATCCGATTATTGCCCAAAGCAATTGGAAAAATTTTCTCCCCACCCCCCCCTTTTTTTTCAGCCACATTTTACAAAAAACTACCATAAAACACATTTATAAATAAATAAAAACTGAATGTTTTAACTTTTATAATAATAATAAAAGTCGTATTTTGCTAAGGTAAATATAAATTACAGAAGATTACCAAAATTTTATGTTCAAAATTAAAATTGATTATAAAGTAATCTTATTTAAAAATTAAATTTTCACCTAGATTTTTCCTTCTGAGGCTCAGGTTTAACAACTTTTCCAATCACATTAGATGTAAAATGAGGAAGTGCTTGTAGAGGACTATAGTATCCTTCAGAATCAGAATCTGGTACTGTCACACAACTAATCACATTTTTACGGTTTTGCTGAGGTGTTCTTTGAGAAGCATCTCCATGACGGCCTGAAATGAGAAAATAAAGAAAATAATTTTTTAGAAACAAGTTTTAGAAAGAGTAATACAGACATCAGAAGATAAAATATGTTTCAATTATTGAAAATCCATTATGTGACAGTAATTTCAGCATGATATTTGCTTTACAATGATAGTAAACTTTAGAATCATAAACAGCTTAAGGAATAACTAAAAGAAAATGTATTCATATTTTGTCATTAATTAACTACTCTGTGGGAAAAAAATGCAACACAGTACCAAACACTGTAGATTCTTTAAAGTCCCTGCAAATTAATTTAACTGCTCAAAAAAAAAAATAAAAATAAATAAAAAATAAATAAATAAATAAATAAATAAAGGTCAAGCTTAAATAATTACAAAATAAAAAGAACTCTTTATATACCAGGTTTTTAAATTTTCTGTTGAATCACATAAATGCTATCGAAGGCAGCGGGAACCCGGAACAATTGGCAAAAAGCATAGAAAAAGTTCATTGCTATCGTGTTTTGAGCTATTATAAAAGTTTCAAATGGCTAGCTAGCCGGGAAGTTAGTTAAAAATCAATTGCAAGCTTTGTACTAATAAGCAGTTGGTTAAAAAATTTATTTTTACCATATTCTGAACTATTCTAAAGTTTCAAATGTCTAGCTAGTCGGGAAGTTAGTTAAATAAATTTTCTGTTGAATCATATAAATGCTGCCGAAGGCAGTAGGGACCTGAAGCAGTTGACTAAAAGTATTAAAAAAATGTATTACCACCATGTTCTGAGCTATCCTGAAAGTTTCAAATGTCTAGCTAGTTGGGAAGTTTGTGAAAAATCGATTGCAAACTTTGTACTAGTAACGCTGCCGAAGGCAGTAGGAACCCGAAACTGTTGGCTAAAAGTATTTAAAAAATGCATTTTCACTGTGTTCTGAACTATTCTGAAAGTTTCAAATGTCTAGCTAGTTGGGAAATTAGTTAAATAAATTTTCTGTCAAATCATATAAACACCGCCGAAGGCAGTAGGGACCTGAAACAGTTGTATTAAGAAAATGTATTGTCACCGTGTTCTGAGCTATCCTGAAAGTTTCAAATGTCTAGCTAGTCGGGAAGTTAGTTAAAAATTGATTGCAAGATTTGAACTAAACAAACAAACAAACAAGAATCGAAGTTAATAAAAACATGGTAAAAATTCAACTGTAATTTGTATTATGTCTTTAGATTAATGTACTTGTAATATATTCTTAATTTACCTTCTTTGTAGATGCACATATTACATATTTTATGAATTGCTAATACTTCTTGCGATACCAGACAGAATGCACTTTTTTTTTTGCTACAGATAGATAAAGAAAATTTTGCTACTAGGATTACTATAGCAAAATAGTGATTACTATTTTCATTATACAATGAAATTAGATGTTTTATTGGACCAATCTTACTAAAGATATTAGAAAAAAAAAAAAAAAAAAAAACAGAAAGCTCTATGCAACATTATGAAATGAGATTTTAGGTTGATTTCTTTGGAAATTGATCTATTGCAATCACTTTGTCTATCTATCTATCTATAATGAAAATTTTGTCATCACAATAACTTCCGAAATAATACTCCAAATCGAACCAAATTTGGACTGTGAACTTATCTTATAAATATCTTGAATGAGTTCCTTAACTAAGTTGCTTTGCCATTTCCAAGTAGCGGCCAATTGGAAAATTTTAAATCCACACTGTAAAAAGTGTATTTAAGGCTGGATTTGCTTGATTTTTGATGTATACACCATATAAGGGTCTCAACCAAGTTTATTAATGAATTTTATTCGCCATTTTTAACTAAGTGGCGGATATCTTAAATTATGTGGGACTTTTTGAAATCAGGATACCACTTGAAAATTTATAATCATGATAACTTGCGAAATAATACTCCAAATTGAAATAAATTTTGACAGTGAACTTATCTTATAAATATCTTTGACGAGTCCGTTTATGTTTTAAGTGGACAGCGAACTTATCTTATAAATATCTCGTATGAGTTTGTTAATTAAGATGCTCCGCGATTTTGTTTTCAAGTGGAGGTCATTTGAAAATTTCAAATTCACATTGAAAAAAGCATATTTAAGACCAGATTTGTATGAATTTTGAGGTATGCATAAGCCATATAAGGGTCTCATCCAAGCTTTTAATGAACTTTATCTGCCAATTTTAATAAAGTGTGGATGTTATAAACTAAGCGGGACAACTTGAAATCAAGCTACCACATGAAAATTTATAATCATGATAACTTTTTAAATTCTGATTCAATTCGAATCAAAGTTGGACAGCGAAATTATCATACAAATATCTTGGATGAGTTCATGAAGCAACTTGTTCTGATATTTTGTTTTCAAGTTACGTCTACTTGAAATCAGGCTGCCACTTGAAAATGTACCATCATGATAACTTTTGAAATACTAAACTGATTTAAACCAAAGTTAGATAGTGAACTTACAGTTCAAATATCTTGAGTAATTAAATAAATTAGAAAACCCTAACATTACTTTGTGTTTTGTCGTTAACATTTTCAAATGGGCACCCAGCTCTTCTAAGAGACAACTTCTGCAGTGAAAGTCTTGAATGACGATCTTGAGTAGTTTCTGCCATAAGGTGGCGCCACACTCTGTCTGGTGTCGCTGCGCAGCTATCATTGCATACTTCGTGATTGGTAGCAATTTCTATGACTTCTCTGTACATTGCGTAATTATAAACTTCGTATTCTGCGATTTTACCAGTTTTTTCAAAGTCAATTACAATATTCTGATTATTAAATGTTTTAGCTAAAGCTGCATTAAACTTGCCGGTTTTTATGTCGTTTTTATGCTCATTTACTCTTGTTTTAATTTTTTCCTTCGTAACTCCGATGCATGAACCTGGCCTATAATTTTGATCAACGAATAGTATTTTATGGATTCCTGCCGTTTCTAAATTGAGGAAGGGGTCTTTATCACTTCGTATTAATTAAATAATATTCCTGTTGGGCTTAATAGGGATATTGATGCCGTATTTACTTGCTACATTTTTTATTTTGTTAGAGGCTCCGCGATCAAAAGGAATAGAAGAGGTAAATTTTGAGGGGGATTTTTGAAATTTAGGTATATTATCCAGTGTTTTTATTCTACTTTTGATCAGTTTTTTAACAATTTTTTCCAGGTAACCTGCTTTTCTGATGAAAACTTTAATTAAATTTAATTCGTTATCGAGGTCATCTGATTCGTTACATATTAAAAAAGTGCAATTGATATAAGAATGTATTGCATTAATTTTGTAACGGAAAGGTGTTTTACTATTATAGTGAATGATTTTGTCGCTATTAGTTGGTTTACGATATACTGCGGCTTTAATTTTACTATCTGTGCAGGTAATTTTTATACGAAGGAAATTAATTTGCTGGTTTGTTTCTTCTTCGTATGTAAATTGGATATCGGAGTCATAGCTATTTATTTCCTTCAAAATTTGGTTAATATATTTTTTACTGATAATGGCAAAAACATCATTGACATATCTATACCAAAAGTAAATTTTATTTTTTGAATTTTCAAGAATTTCCTTTTCTAATAACCTTAATTTCGGTAATAAAGCCCGAAATGGGTGATCCCATTGGGACACCTTTCTTTTGTTGTTAAACTTAAAATAGTTTTCATTTAGTAAAAAGTTCATAGTAGCAGTAAGTGTTTGCACTGTTTTGGGGTCAGGGTAATTTTCATTTATTGTTTTGTTAACGATTTGACTAGCTTCTTCAAGGTTTATGGAAGGGTATAGGTTGATCACGTCAAAACTTACAGAATAGTAATTATTTTTATTTTCTGTTTCTCTTAATTTTTTAATAAAGTCTTCGGTGGATTCCAAAGAATGCTGTGAGGGGGGAATAATTTACGATAAATTTTAGCTATATATTTTTCGAGACAGTAAGTAGGTGGGAGCTTCATTTTTGTTGACAACGGGTCAGAATTTCGAGGGGGGGGGGGGTATTATGGCCCCATTTACCTTCTTTAATAATTTTGCTGGTTTTTTCTATCAGCTTGTTGTCAGGATCTTTAATTATTTCTTTAATGCCAATTTCGTTTATTGTTTCCTCCATTTTCTTATTATATTCTTTTTGGTGAAGTATGGCAATTTTACGCATTTTGTCAGTAAGGGTACATGTAATTTCGTTGTTCTTTTTAAGATTTTTTTAGTTCACTTAGGTCTTCTTTACTGATATTTCTATTATGGGAGGATTTTGTAATTTTGGTAACAGCTATATTCCGGATATTAATTCTATTTTCTTATGAAATTTTACTGATAGCAGATTCTATTTTTGAAATACTATGTTTAATATTGACGGGTTGATCAAAAATATATTTAGGTCCTAATTTTAATAGTTCATTTTGATGGCTATTGATTTACGTTTTCGATAAATTAATATATGGGATTTTGGTTCTTGTATTAGGTTTATAATTGTTTTTTATGAGCTAGAATTTTAGTTTTTGTTATGCTTTTTTATTATGGCATATTTTTCCGTATCATAATACTGGGTAATCTTATCTCTACACAAAGTCCATTTTTCAATATTGGTGGCTCTTTTAAGATTTTCCGTGGCTTCATTCCATAACTTTTTATTTTCAAAAATTTCTGCTTTCCTTTTTCGTATTAATTTATTTAAGATTATTTTGCTCAAATTTACGCACATCATTCCTATATTCACCGGTTATAAATTTATTACCTATTCTCAAAAAAGTTGGTGTTAATTTGAAATGTTTACAATCATTCAAAAAATTTATTTTCTGTTCAGACTTTACAAGCTTCTTATTAATAGATTTCCATTCATTAAAAGGGTGGCTATTCACACTGATTATTGAAACCGGTCAATTAAAAACAAAAACACATAAAACTTCTGCAAAAATTCATCAATTACACAATTTCACAACCAAAAAGAGGAAAAAGGGGGAGACATTTAATGTTTTGTACAATTTATATATTAATTAGGCTAACGAAACTTTATTTAATTCCATTAACAAATAATTAAAAAGTTAAAAACTTTATAAAAGCAAACAACATGTGCGGATGCAGATGGCTTTCTTATTAATAGATTTCCATTCATTAAAAAGGTCAACTAAAAGCAAAAACATATAAAACTCCTGCAAAAATTCAACAATTACACAATTTCACTACCAAAAAAAAAAAAGAAAAAAAAAAAGGGGGGAGGGGACATTTAACGTTTTCTATAACTTATATATTAATTGGGCTAACGAAACTTTATTTAATTCCATTTACAAATAATTAAAAAGTTAAAAACTTTATAAAAGCAAACGACATGTGCAGACACAGATGGCTTAAGATCTCCACTACAGAAGTCATCGCCTGAGAAGAGCTGGGCGCTCAGCTGAAAATGTTAACGACAAAACACGAAGTAATGTTAAGGTTTTCTAATTTATTTAATTTAATAGTTTATACTTCGTTTATTTATATTTTCGTTTAAAATATCTTGAGTAAGTTCCGAGGAGCGACTTGCTCCGACATTTTACTTCCAAGTGGTGACCACTTGAAAATTTGGGTTGTGGTTATATCACTCAGATAAGTTCGCTGGACATCTCATTTCACTATTTTGTTTCCAAGTGGTGGCCACTTGAAAACACGGTACTACTTGAAAATTTCTTATCATGATAAATTTTGAAATATTAAATCAGTTTGAACCAAAGTTGGACAGTAATTTATCATACAAAAATCTTGGATAATTTCGCTTGGCAAGTTGATATGCAATTTTGTTTCAAAGTTACGGCCACTTAAAATCTAGCTGTCACTTGAAAATTCCTTATCCTGATAACTTTTGAAATATTGAATTAATTCAAATCAAAGTTGGACAGTGAACTTATCATACAAATATCTTCGATGATTTCACTGGACAAGTTGCTTTCCCAGTTTGTTTCCAAGTTGTGGCCACTTGAAATTTTGTCATAACAATAAATTTAAAATACTGCACTGATTCGAAAAGAAGTTACACAGTGAACTTACACTTCAAATATCTTGTATAAGTTTGATGGGCAACTTGCTCTGCATATTGTTTCCAAGTCATGACCACTTAAAAATTTGTTATCACAATACATTTTGAAATACTTAATCAATTAGAATAAAAGTTAAACAATGGATTTATCATTCAAATATCTATAACTTCAGTGGACAAGCTTCCCTGTAATTTTGTTTCCAAGTTGCATCTATTTAAATGCTGCCACTTGAGAATTTGTTATCATGATAACTTTTGAAGCACTGAATTTTTCAAACCAAAGATGGACTGTGGATTTATCTTACAAATATTTTGGATTAATTCACTGAGCAACTTGCTTCGCTATTTAGATCTAAGTGGAGGCCACTTAATCTTTCAACACGATAATTTTTGAAATTCCAAACGAATTCAAACTAAATTTGTAGAGTAGGCTTATCTTTAAAATGCATTTGATATATTTGTTTGCCAGCTTGATCCGCCATCTTGTTTCCAAGTGCCAGCAACTTGAAATTTTCAAATTCACATAAAAAGGTATTTATGAACCGATTTGCTTAAAATGCCACATGTACATAGCCTACATCAATATTTCAACCAATTCCATTAACCCATTAAATGCCGCTATATGAATCCCACTGAAGATTTTAATTTTCGTATATTTTGGGTTTCAATATGCATTTCTAATAATATGTAGTTTAAATAATTAAAAATATATATATATTTTGTTAGAAGATATGATATGTTTCGAAAATGAGAGATTTGACGCCTAACTGGGGTAGAACAGATGACGAAAAACTGCAAAACCCTTTGAAATTTGTTTTCTTGATACCTGTTTGTTATAAAGAAAAGAACTGTTTTATTTCATATCCATTGTTTTAAGCCCCTGCATGTGAATGAGTTACTTTTGCTGTTTTTTTTTCTTTGCTGATGTTTTGCAGAAAATAAACATCTTTGTTTGAATAATTGAAAAAAAAAAAAAAATCGATATACATCACAAACTTTTTGAAAAAATTACCAATGAAGCCTAGGCGTTTCAATATTTAATGTAAAAAATAAAAAATGTATTTATTTTAATTACTTGCAAAGAAAAAATTCTTAAAGAATTGTTCCCGCAGTGGGAGCTTTGGCGCCTAATGGGTTAATAATCTGTAGCTGCAATTTTGTTTTAAAATGGCTACTTGATAAGATAAAAGAAATTGATATACTTGTTTGCCAAGCTTGATCTGCTGTCTTGTTTCAAAGTGCCAGCAACTTGATATTTTCAAATTCACATAAAAAGGTATTTATGGACCGATTTGCTTAAAATGCCACATGTACATAGCCCACATCAATATTTCTACCAAGTCTAATAATAATTTGTAGCTGCAATTTTGTTTTAAAATGGCGGCTACTTGATAAGATAAAAGAAAAAAAACCTACCCTTCCAAATGAGTGGGAAAGATTTTTTTATGTTTCTATTTCATTTTTAAATAAAGCTAAAAAAGTGTAAAATCAATCAATCAATCTTTTTTTTTTTTTAGCATTAAGAAATGATAAATTAATAATTCAGAAAATGTACAATGAAAAGAAAGAGCATTAAAAAAAAAAAAAAAAAAAAAAAAAAAAAATGTAGACAGCATGATGCATTTATGTAGTGTTGTATTTCTCTATGCTATCACTAGTGTGCCATCAGTGCAGCTCTGCAATTTACTGAGATCTTTAGATTGTTAGTAGTGGTGTCATATGAGGCAGTATGTAATTAAATTACTTGTTTTGATTTTTCCAATAAATGCTTTTTATCTACTCAACAAATTTCATAATGTTTTCACATACTGCATCTTTTTTAGCTTAATAAGTGGCTACAATTATTTTATGAGGATCATACATTATTTGAGTAGAAAAATAAAACTTTTACATTTTTGTTTAAAATTGTTTCAAAAATTAAAAATACACATACTTTGCTTTGATGATGCATCAATGCAGCATATGGTTCCATCATCATCTGGTATCAAAGGTAAAACACTGGCACAATTGGTTGTAGATGAAACTTCAGCAGCACTGATAGATAATAGGGATTTAGATTCTTTATTCGAATCACAGGCTCTGCATTTCTTTTTCTCACAACTGAAATGAAATCAGCTTTTTGTTTATCCATAGGAAATTTAAATACAATTAGCTGCTAGAGTTAAATTTAATAAGTAACTAATTTACATTTTTAATTTCACAAATCTGAATATCTGATATCTCTAAATTAAAGTAGAAAAAAAAAAAAAAAAATCAATTTATTATAACAGAATCAAAAGCAAATTTACATGTATATGTATAACAGTATAGAAAAAATATCAATATTTTAAATGGAATTAAGTAAAATTCTTATTCAAAATTTAAAAGCCACAATAATTCCTAAATTCCCCCTTAAAGGCACTTTTTTCACACGAGAGCTGGTGAAAGATAAAAATTTTAAAAATAACAAGGGTGTCTAATTAATGATTTTCTGCTTTATTAGTTACATAGTTGCTCATTACATAGGTAACCAAGGAATGCTAAAAAATTAATGCAGCTAACAAGTGATGCAAGAAAAAATAAGCATTTATTAAACAAGTATGTGAAAGATTAATGATAAATCTTCATTAAAAGAAAGCATTGCTGAAGAACAAATAGCAAAAGGAAATATTGATATTTATATGTCTCTCTGTCCCCCCCCCCCCCCCAAAAAAAAAAAAAAAAAGATATGCTGTTGGGTAGGATGGCTTTTTACAATAACATTTATTTTTAATGATACCACATCTTTTGCAGATAATAAATACAGTATAAGACCCATTATCCAGAATGTTCCGAAAACCAGAATGCAAAATGCCAATTGCCAAAATTTTTAATTTTCGTAAAATTTAAGAATTAAAGTTATACAAGAGCAGTGGTCAGAATTATAGTTTTTCAACATACTTTTTTTAATGCTACGGTGTTATTCTGGGGAAATATGGTGAGCACAAAATTGTCTAAATAATTTTATTGAAAATTTTGCAAATTTAGGTTAGAAAATGAATTTTTATGGTATATTATAAGAGATAAACATTAATAACACATACTTCTTAAATTGCCCAATAACAGATGAATTTTATTTTTGAACTCAGGTCACTTGCATGAAGTCTTAATTGTTATAAAAATTTTAAATAGTTTTTATTAATTCCCATTATTTTTAGAATTCATTTCATAAAATTTTATGTGCTAAAAATATTTGAAACATTTATGAACAATTAGTAACAGAGACACACTATAAGCAAAAAAATATAGAAATGTTTGCAAAATCCAAATGAAAAGATTTTACTTTCAGATCAAAAATTACTTTTTATATATGTTTATTTATTATTTATTTATTATTATTATTATTATTATTTGTAGTTTAAAATTCTAATTAAGAATTTTTTTTTTTTGTTTTGTGGAAATAATTTATTAAATGAATATAGGTAAAGTGTTTATATATATTATTCATGTTTATCACATTCACTGCTATTTATGAAATTATTTTGTACCATTTTTATACATATAATAAAGTGTTCCGAATTACGGAAAAAAACCCTTATCCAGAATATCCCAGGTCCCAAGCTTTCTGGATAACGGATCCTATACTGTATGTGTGTGTTTTTATTTCTAAAATAAATGGTCATATAGTAACAAAAAATTGACTAATGTTATTAGGGAAACTTAACACTGCCAACTTATAAAACATTAAATATAATATAGCAATATTTCATTATATGCATTAACACACATAAATACACATTTTCCATGTGTATTAAATTAATAATGTGCATTAATAACGTGGGGAAATAAATAAATAAATACACAACCTCAATCCCATATATAATAAAAACACTTCAGTCAAAATAAAAAAAAAATGAAACTGCAAAAATCAACATAAATATTCCCATAAAACCAAACAGTAACATTTTCCAAAGAATAAGAAATGATAAACATAAAATTCACCCACTACAAACTGCAGGAATTTATCAAATCAATTATAAAACAGAAAATAACTAAATGGGATTTTATATCGGAATGACTAAAAGAAAAATTAGTAATTGAATTAAGGAGCACAAAAACGATATTAAGTACAATAGAATTATGACAGCCTTAACTAAAGTTAACAACAGAAACCCAATTAATTTCAACAAAATTCACAAGTTATCAAACTACAATAATCACAATTACATGGCTTTAAGGGAAATAATCGAAATTGTGGCCAATGAGTGCACATGTAATTCAGCAAGAAGCATCTCAATTTATGGAACGAAGTCGGATCAATCTACTCAAACAACAGAAGCAAGCTACTGGTCAGCAAATTACTTGAAGAAGGTCCGGCACTGAAACCGACAGTACTAATAGAATAACCCTATCTCATTACAAGCAGAGGTAACTAGCTTTTTTGTATAACACACTGATTTCTTGACAAGAACTTTGTCAAAGGGAATAGACGGTCATCTAACTTGAATGAATTCCATTGAACTAGAGCTGTGTGTTTGTCATTGACAGACTGTTGATAACTGTTCCTGAACAAGTGATATTTTTGCTCTATGGTAGGAACATAGTAAGATAGATTTATAATGTTGTTTTTGTGGCTTTTAGGATATGAATAACAGTTTTATTGGATTATTTTGAGGTTCTTTTGTTGAATAATGTGCATTTATCAATAAAAACTAGTATGCTGTAGCCACCACAAGACTTTCTTCTATATTTTCCTATATACATATTCAATCAGTAACAATAAAAATAAAAAATACGATTTTTTTTTTTTTTTTTTTTTTTTGTTAAAAGTAATACATATTCAATCAGTAACAATATTTAAAAAAAAAAAAAAAAAAAAAACGAACTAAGTTTTTTTTTTTTGTTAAAAGTAAAAAAAATCGATAACTTTGTTTTAAATTATCACAGATTTATAGTTCAACCATTCGTTTTAAAGGTACTGACGAGATCTTTTGAAAGCTACCCATCTTGAAAATTTACCCCCCCCCCCCACAGAGGGGGAAGCAATGCCCCCACATGCACAGAAATTTTTTCCTAGTTAACTATTACTATTATCAATAACCCATATTAATTTTACAATCACAAGTTAAAAATAACTCTCATTATGTACATTTATACGAAATTTTGTCCTACACTGTCATCAGTGGCGGATCCAGAACTTGACTTTTGGGGGGGGCTAAGGTTTTTCAAAGTGTTATTCTAGACCAATAAAAAATTTACAATTGCAAAATTCAATTGTGAATGTCAGTGTTTTGGGGGGGGCTTCAGCCCCCTAGCCCCCCCCCCCTTAAATCCGCCACTGACTGTCATGTTAAAAATTTAGAAAAAATGCGATGACAGCGCCACCTGTTGAGCTATTGATCCCCAAATGTAATCAGCACCAGTTTATGTTGGGGACCAACTAAATACCAAATTTGGTTAAATTTCGTAAAACAAAAAAAAAAAAAAAAAAAAAAAAAGGATTTTTTTTCTAAGTTAATTTTTGTTAAAAATAAAAAAAATCGATAACTTTGTTTTAAATTATCACAGATTTATGGTTCAACCATGGGGGGGTGAACACGAATTGATAGTTTTTTAAAAATGTCTGTCTGTCTGTCTGTGGATTCGTATTTTCACCGTATCTCATGAACCAATGAATGAAATTCAACCAAACTTGGTATATAGTTGGACCCTGGCAGGGCATTGTGCTGATTAGATTTGGGGATCAATAGCCCAGCAGGTGGAGCTGTGATCGCATTTTATGTAAATTTTTAACATGGCAGTATAGGACAAATTTTCGTATTTTTCACCGTATCTCACAAACCAATGAATGAAATTCAACCAAACTTGGTATATAGTTGAAACCTGACGGGGCATGGTGCTGATTAGATTTGAGAATCAATCGCCCATCAGGTGGCGCTATGATCGCAAATTTTCATATTTTTCACCGTATCTCACGAACCAATGAATGAAATTGAACCAAACTTGGTATATAGTTGGACCCTGACATGGAATGGTGCTGATTAGATTTTGGGATCAATCGCCTGGCAGATGGCGCTGTAATCACATTTTATGTAAACTTTTAACATGGCAGCATAGGACAAAATTTCGTATAAATGTACATGATGAGTGTTATATTTAACTTGTGATTGTAAAATTAATATGAATTATTGATAATAGTAGTAGTTAACTAGGGAAAAAATTTTGTGCATGTGGGGGCACCTGTCTCCTCCACCCCACCCCCCATTCCCAAAGCTAATTCTAGAAGTGAATGATACTTTTGCCATTGACTACTGTAATACATGATCATTAAAGCAATAATTTACAAAATTTACATTTGATATCAAATAATTGGTGAAATATGCCATTATTTTGTCATTGATCGGTAAAATTTAACATTTACTCAAAGCTGATTCTCAAAATAAGTGATTTTTTTTTTTTTGGTATTATTAAAAAGGTTTTGACCATACAGCAATAATGCAATTAGAGTTGTTCATTAAAAGCAAGCTCTTTTCAAAATATTAATTAGAAAATTTTATTCACCACTGAATTATATTGTGATTTACCAAAAAGAATAAAATAATTAAAATTACCATATAGATGTCTCCACTTCTTCTTCAGAATCAGAAATAGTTATGACACTCACAACAGGGCTAGGTGTATCATGAATAATAATAGTAGGTCTTTGGCGTTCTTTTTCAGAAACAGTAACAATTAACTTAGCTCTGAAAGACAAATTATATAATTAGAAACATAAAAAAAGTGCTATTCATTTTCATATTGTATAATAAAATGGTAAAGAACATATGACAGTTATTGTATGAACTATTAAAATCTATGTCCCTCTAGGTTCTAAAAAATCCCTCTTCTATACTGTTTGAAAGTGTTCAATGAATGACTTCAGATTTGATATTTGAAGCTGAATTTTACACCACAGCAACAGAAATACATCAAATTTGAATACTGATAAAAGGTCTCATTATTTTCAACATGTGTTTTCCAGTTGAATGGTAGGGGAGACCGGGGCTAGTAGTGACGTTTTCATCATATTTGATACTAGCTCTAAGATTTGAATTGAAGTGAAACATTTAATATATTTATAAAACTATCATTAGTATTATTAATATTTTTCATATCATAAAATGAATTCTGCACAACATCGAAATTTGTCACAACTTGCCCAGTAGCAGGGCTAGTAGTGACATGCTTTGGCCACATTGTGACATACAAATTACACATACAAACACATTGTAACATATACAAATTATGTGAGAAAAGCAATAGAATGCGATATTTTAAATCAACAATAAAAATTTTATTTACTTATATCGTTCTTAACATAATAAAAACAATAAAACCATTAAGATATATAACCTTTTACTTATCTTCACGTTACATTCTTGGTAGACTAGTTTCATCTGGGGCGCCCCAGCTTGGTCACTACCTTGCTTTGGTGTTCGAAACTGTGGTCTTCTTTTTTTCTTGTTCTTTTAAAGACTTTACGCCATTGGCGGTTAAGGATAGCACCCTCGTTGCCATTACAACTGTCAGAATTAGCTAAAATTTCAACAGACTCCCTGATCGCTGCGTATCCGTGGTTATTGTAGTTGGCCAACTTTTTTACTTCATCAAATTTGATATTAATTTCTTCGTTTTTGTTTACTTGGGTTAAGGCTGTGGTTAATTTACCTGTTTTTATATCGTGTTTATGTTCTTTGATGCGGGTTTTTATTTTTCTTTTTGTTTTTCCTATGTAACATTTTTCTTTATTTTGTTCGTTATTGTATGGTATTTTATAAATTCCTGCAGTTTCTAAAGGTTTAGTTTTATCTTTGTCACTTCTTATTAATTGAAAAATGTTAGGGTTAGGTTTTATGGGTACATTTATATTATGTTTTGCTGCAATTTTCTTGATTTTATTAGATATTCCACGGTCGTAAGGTATGGAGGTAGTATATTTAAGCTTTGGTTTTTGAAAATTATTGATTTCATTAAGAGTTTTTAATCTTTTTCTAAATAATTTATCTATTAATTTGTTAGAGTATCCTGCTTTTTGTGTGAATTGTTTTATATTCTTTATTTCATTTTTTAAAATTTTATTGTCTTTACAAATTACTATTGCACGGTTGATGTGGGATTGGATAGCATTGATTTTATATTTAAAAGGGGTTTTACTATTTTTATGGATTATTTCATTACTGCTATTGGGTTTTCTATAAACTTGTGTGGTTATTTTATTAGCATGGCGACTGATATTGACATCTAGAAAATTTAGCTGTTTATTGTTCTCTTCTTCTAAGGTGAACTTAATATTTGGATCTATTTTAATTAAAATGTTTAGGATTTCTATGGGATCTGTTTTTTGGTCAATTACTGCAAAAACGTCATCAACAAAACGAAACCAATAAAAAATTTTTTCTTTAAGTTTTTTATCAAAATTATTTTCTATTGTACGTAGTTTTAATTCAGCTAGAAAACCCGATATGGGAGACCCCATTGGGACTCCTTTGATCTGTTTGTAATATTTTTCATTAAAAGTAAAGTAATTTTCATTCAACAAGAAGTTGGTTGCTATGTTTAAAGTTTGGGCTACTGATGGGTTTGTATAATGTTCATCTATTTTTTCTTTTATTAATTCAGTAATATTTTTTATATCTATTGACGGATAAAGGTTTACTACATCGAAACTTACAAATTTAAAATTTTCCTGTATTTCAATATCATAAATTTTACTTATAAAATCTTCAGTGGAGTTTAGGCTATGTTGTGAGGGGGAAGGTAAGTTTTTATAAATTTCAGCCATATATTTTTCCATTGTGTAAGTGGGTCCTTCGCTTTTGTTAACAACTGGTCTAATTTTGGGGGGATTTTTGTGATCTTTATATCTGCCAAAAATTCTTGGTGTATTTGCTGCAAAATTATTTATTGTAGGTGGTTTGTTATTAGGCCAGGTTCCTTCTTTTATTATTTTTTGTGTTTTTTCAACTATTTTGTTAATGGGGTCTTTTTTTATTTTTTCTGTACCTATTTCATTTATGGTTTCTTCCATTTTATTTATGTATTCCTGTCTATTTAATATTGCTATTTTTCTGGTTTTATCTGTTAATGTACAAGCTATTTTTTCGTTTTTCTTTAGATTATTAAGTGTTTTAATGTCTTCCTGATTAATTTTGTTGTTTTTGATAGTTTTGCTGATTTCTTGAATTGCTACGTTTCTAATGTCTATTTGGGCTTCTTCTGGGATATTTTCTATGGCTGACATAATGACATAATATGGCTGACATTTTCTACATTAACAGATAAAACCAGAAAAATAGCAATATTAAATAGACAGGAATACATAAATAAAATGGAAGAAACCATAAATGAAATAGGTACAGAAAAAATAAAAAAAGACCCCATTAACAAAATAGTTGAAAAAACACAAAAAATAATAAAAGAAGGAACCTGGCCTAATAACAAACCACCTACAATAAATAATTTTGCACCAAATACACCAAGAATTTTTGGCAGATATAAAGATCACAAAAATCCCCCCAAAATTAGACCAGTTGTTAACAAAAGCGAAGGACCCACTTACACAATGGAAAAATATATGGCTGAAATTTATAAAAACTTACTTCCCCCCTCACAACATAGCCTAAACTCCACTGAAGATTTTATAAGTAAAATTTATGATATTGAAATACAGGAAAATTTTAAATTTGTAAGTTTCGATGTAGTAAACCTTTATCCGTCAATAGATATAAAAAATATTACTGAATTAATAAAAGAAAAAATAGATGAACATTATACAAACCCATCAGTAGCCCAAACTTTAAACATAGCAACCAACTTCTTGTTGAATGAAAATTACTTTACTTTTAATGAAAAATATTACAAACAGATCAAAGGAGTCCCAATGGGGGTCTCCCATATCGGGTTTTCTAGCTGAATTAAAACTACGTACAATAGAAAATAATTTTGATAAAAAACTTAAAGAAAAAATTTTTTATTGGTTTCGTTTTGTTGATGACGTTTTTGCAGTAATTGACCAAAAAACAGATCCCATAGAAATCCTAAACATTTTAAATAAAATAGATCCAAATATTAAGTTCACCTTAGAAGAAGAGAACAATAAACAGCTAAATTTTCTAGATGTCAATATCAGTCGCCATGCTAATAAAATAACCACACAAGTTTATAGAAAACCCAATAGCAGTAATGAAATAATCCATAAAAATAGTAAAACCCCTTTTAAATATAAAATCAATGCTATCCAATCCCACATCAACCGTGCAATAGTAATTTGTAAAGACAATAAAATTTTAAAAAATGAAATAAAGAATATAAAACAATTCACACAAAAAGCAGGATACTCTAACAAATTAATAGATAAATTATTTAGAAAAAGATTAAAAACTCTTAATGAAATCAATAATTTTCAAAAACCAAAGCTTAAATATACTACCTCCATACCTTACGACCGTGGAATATCTAATAAAATCAAGAAAATTGCAGCAAAACATAATATAAATGTACCCATAAAACCTAACCCTAACATTTTTCAATTAATAAGAAGTGACAAAGATAAAACTAAACCTTTAGAAACTGCAGGAATTTATAAAATACCATACAATAACGAACAAAATAAAGAAAAATGTTACATAGGAAAAACAAAAAGAAAAATAAAAACCCGCATCAAAGAACATAAACACGATATAAAAACAGGTAAATTAACCACAGCCTTAACCCAAGTAAACAAAAACGAAGAAATTAATATCAAATTTGATGAAGTAAAAAAGTTGGCCAACTACAATAACCACGGATACGCAGCGATCAGGGAGTCTGTTGAAATTTTAGCTAATTCTGACAGTTGTAATGGCAACGAGGGTGCTATCCTTAACCGCCAATGGCGTAAAGTCTTTAAAAGAACAAGAAAAAAAGAAGACCACAGTTTCGAACACCAAAGCAAGGTAGTGACCAAGCTGGGGCGCCCCAGATGAAACTAGTCTACCAAGAATGTAACGTGAAGATAAGTAAAAGGTTATATATCTTAATGGTTTTATTAATTAAATTGCTTCATGGATAAAATGTTTCAAGTACAATAAAAACACTTTAATTTTTTAATAACTGTAAACCAAATGAAAAAAAAAGAGTTAAATTACTAACACTTGTAAATTCTTAGTCTTTTATAAAGCTACATTTAGGGATACTTAACAATAGAAATAAAGGTAAAAAACTGTGTTAATCAGGAAAGAATTAAAAGGTAGGCTAACAAAAATGTTTGGCGATATTGATCTTTTACGCGGTAGCTTACTACAACGTGTAGGTCCTTGTATCCTATAAGCCTACTTATATTTTTAATTATTCATTGTCATCGCTTATTTCAGCATCTGGTTTGCAGTTAATATAAATATAATGAGGTTCATTTTCGGTACATTTGACATGAGCCCATCTTTTACATGTCATGCAATTCACCCAGTTTTTGTCCAGATCTAGAAAGTTCGTATTGCTCCAAGAAAACTAGACATAAACAATTTTAGTCATCTTCAAAGGCATCCGATTCCTGCTACTTAATTTCTTTTAATAACGTAGTTTATTTATTTATTTTTTTTTTTTTTGTGCGTGTGTGTGTGATGCACTGTTTGACTTTTAACTATAGTGTGAATATCATATATATATTTTATTTTATATCCCATTTCAAAATTTTTTTCCATAATAGTACTCTTCTTTTTATTCATATATCTAAGAAGTGACATTCCGTTTACACGAAACAGTTCTTGGGTTTTCCTTAAACTGCACCTTTCAGAATTTACTTCTATTGCAGCCCTCTCACAATTTTCTAAAATAGCTTTAGCTCTTTCAGTAAGCCTTTTGTAATTTAAAATAATTTTCCCTGAAATATAAAAACCTGCGTTAAAAATCATGCCGGGGCAAATAGAGACACTGTCACAACATGCCTCCTACACTTTGTCACAACTAGCCCCGCGTTACGCCGTCTTGAACTTTATTCATTAGTTTCTGAAAAGTTGTTATCCTTAACAAATGAAATGCATAAAATAACAGCTCAAAATATAAATATTCAAATAATGTTAAGGAAGTTTACATATCTCACGATCCCTCGTGGCAATGACAATTCTAGCGTAGGTCTGAATATTTACTTTTGCAATTGAAAACACGATAAATAATTTTATTTCGAAAACAACTCAATGATATACTTTCAAACATACACAGCACATTACAATAATCAACCTGTTCACTCACAAGACAGGATCATTTAGAAAGCTCTATGGCACTACTTGCCCCCTGGCACAACTAACCCTGGTCTCCCCTACATTATTTATTTTTAAATTTCTCTGCAACAGTTCATTATTTTTAAATATAGGATCTCCCCCTTTTCCTTATCTTGCTTCTTTGGTAGCAATACAAAATATTTACTAATTATATATTTACTACCTTTTAATTTTTTTTTGGTAAAATATAAAAAGTAATTTATAAAATGAAATAATACATTTCATTAACCCTTTTTGATGGTTATGAACGAGTTCAGCTCGCAATCGAATCATGCTTCATAATGCGCGCAAACGAGTTCCGCTCGGCAGCAAGATTTCGACCGAAATGGTTAGAAACGAGCACTACTCGCGTAGTGAAATTTTTCCCCAATGCGAGCTGGCGAGCTGAACTCGTTCGCCATTATTATTCTGCATTGATTATGTTACAAACAAATCCTACTCGCAAAATTTAGTTAGTTTTACTGTCTACAGATGGCAGTATGGGTTCCATGAATTTATTTTCATAATGAAGGGGGAATGTTTTTTCTACTTTGTTCTTTTTATGCGTATTTTGGTGTGTTTTTTAGGGTGTTTGTAAAGTAAAATGGCTCAAAAGCGAAAGTTAGATAATTATGATGATGATTATGATTGTGATACAGAAAGCCCATCAAGTTTTGAGTCTGATGAAGACTTTGTTCACAGTATATCAAGCTCAGAAGACGATTCAAGCGATGAGGAAGATTTTTCGAGTGTTCGACAGTGGTGTAACATTGATTCAAGTTCTCACGCTCCTAGCTGATTTAGTTTTACTGGTGATGGTGATGTGGGCATGAAAGCTTGCGTGACAAATATTTCTGATCCATTAGAGTACTTCGAGCTGTTTTTTACTGATGAGATTATAAATCATATTGTTACTGAAACCAACATTTTTGCTGCTGAAAATTTAAATGAATTATTTATTATTATTTATATAATTGATTATAATCATTTATAATTTACTATTTAATAATTATCATTTATTAATTATTTTAAAGTATGTAAAAACTGTTATTTATGTACTACAATTACTTTAAGAAATTTTTAAAACGCGTGAGGCGAGCTATCTGCGGCATCGCCAGAGAAGGGTGACATTTTCGGAAGAACGGAAGGAAAACACCTGCCACTTTCAACTACTGTTTACTCGTAATACTGTGTGAATTAAGTAAACGAAAACTGCTCATTTTCCTAACCGTCAAAGGGTTAAGCAATTTACACCAAGAAAAAATATACCATCATCATGACTTTTATTTCCAAAACAATTCATCAATTTTAAAGAGAAAATGTCAATTTTAAAACTAAATTTAAATTACTTAAGTTACAAATACATGTTAAAAGAGAAATAATAATGTATATTTTGTATAATTGAACTGCTGTAAAAATATATCAATGAGCAATTATTCAAAATAGATACAATTAATCATGAGATTTTTAGAAAGAGAGAAAATTTGCTCACGATAACTGAACTAAAATTTCATTTATAATGCATTACCTGTCAAGAGTCTTGTTAGATCGCGGGCTTTCCCATTGTGCCAGTGATGGACAGCAGCTTTGATTGGATTGTTGATGAGAATTCAATTGACTTTGAGAAGGACTTTCCCACTTTGGAGGAGAGCTTTCCTTTACTCTTTTCTTTACCGGGGACAACTGGCAGTTACTGATATCCTTTTCTTTGCCAGGCCTATTTGAATAGGAACAATAAATAAAAATGTACCTAAGACATAACCTTCTGATGTATACAATTTTTATTATAATGACACAGTTTTATAATTTCTGTTTCATAATTTTTATTTAAAAGAATCGGGGGAAAACTGAATACTGATAATTATCTTTTAAATAACAACAACATATGTTATTGTTAAATAATTTTGATTATATAGTTACACAAATATAAATTTTGTGAAACATCCACAGTCTTTCAATAAAATTTTCAGCTTTAATTCTGATTTTTATAAGATTTCTTTATATTGTACATATTTTTTGAGATTTCTATCAATTTCAGACATGTGTTACAGATTTAAATATATTCAATATTATTTAAAGCACACTGATGCAAGGATAAGTTTTTCCACTATATTCAAGATATGTGGGTTTCATAAACAAAATAAAATGAAATTTAATTTCTAATACCCCATGAAAAAATCTGTTTTCTTAAAATTTTACGGCATTTTTAAGGAAAGCTGGTAGATATTGAAGTCATAAATAAATTTCTAAATCAGGGGTTCTATGTATTCATGACTTGTACCCATGCAAGACTGGTCCACAACATTTAATGTAAAAAACTATGTTAACGCTAGAAAGATGGAAGTGGTCATTTTGACCACAACCGAAATTCAAATGCTTGTATTTCATTTAAATGTGTTTCAGTTTCTACATTGTTTATTGACTCTTCCTAATTATTCATAAGGAATGCGCAGTATCAAAAATTATAATTTTTCTCACAATATTATATGCACTATAAATGTGTATACTTAGAAAAACAGATAGCAGTCAATTTGACCGCTGAACAAATATGCCTTGATAATACTTATATTTTTCATATTTGACTGTGTACACACTTTCTGTTTTGCAGTTCACAAGAATCTGAATATGTTTAATTTTCATATTTGTAGAAAACTGTTTTCTTTGTTATAAACCAGGAAAAATATAACAATAGATTAAAAACTATTCACAAGTAAGGTACATTGCCGATTTACACAGTAGATATGCCGCAAAAACCAGATAGATTTAGGATAAAATTTTGGCTAGCAGTTGATGTACGATCAAAATATTAACATCTCTTTCTATATTTAGGAAACAATTAAAATAGACCCATTAACAGAACTGTTGGTGAACAGGCAGTTTGTTGTTTAGCAGAGATTTTTTTTATAATACTGAAAGGAACGTAAAAACAGATAATTTTTTTCCATTGTTGAAATTAGCCAAAATTTTAAGAAAGAAAGCATTTAGCATCACAGGTACTGTGAAACACACAAAGAAAGAAGTACATGAATGCTTCAAGCTCACAAAGGGAGAAATGTATTCAAGAAAAATTCTCATTTGCTGTAATATTTTTTGTAATCATATCAAGGAAATAAAAACAAAAAATGTGCTATTATTAAGCACTTTACATAATATATCCAAAATTAATGGCAATAAAAATAGATGCCAAATGTGTATGTTTAATTTTTATAACACAGCAAAATTCAGTGTGGTTGTTCATGACCAAATGGTAAGAAAATATTCTACCAAATTCCCTTCGACGAAGACTTTTGCAAGTTTTTTCAATATTTTTGATCTAGCAGCCATAAATGCTTAGGTTATTCGTAAAGAAACTTCTGGTAGCTTCATGATTTTGAATTTAGTTGATGAACTATGTACAAAATATGTCTCCTCTAAGACACATTTGCCTTTAAATTTCACTTCAAGTACAGATGGTGCATCAACGATATTGAGCAGGAAACACAAACAATGTAAAATCAATAGAAGCCGAAATAAAAATTTAAACTTCTGTAATAATTGCAAAATGCCTATCATATAACATACAACATCATGAAACTATATAATGGTGATGATCATTAAGGATAAATTCAGTTCTATAGATGTGGACCAGAGGAAATATAATAATAGAAAATAATAAAGTTTTATGGAATAAATAATTGTTTAATTTGCATTCTTTTTGCCATTTCTGAAATAGTAAACTACTTTAATGAATATTATCATGTTCATTTAATCTTTCAATGCTAATGACGCACAATCCTCATAAAGCAATAAAATGGAAATAAAAACTTCTTACCACAAATGAGGAATGTACCAGATGAGTCATCTTAGAAAACAAGTTTTTATTGACATCTTAATATCTGAGAGGATGGCTGGGGTCTATGAGTATCTGATACTACGAGAGTTGGGTCGCCGATAAGATAAATATAATCCAAAATAATCGGGAATGAGAATCACGGATCTTGAGAAATTATACACATCCTAGATGAATTATGATCTATGAAGTTGAAATACTTGGTTATTAATTTAGGACTATAATTAGTTATCTTTAAAATTGAATCTGAAAGCCAGGCGTATCCATCGCACGCCACACGCAGGCCCACAGTGAGAGTGCTGCCTCACACGGACTATCACATGGCAATAGCTTGAGAAGATTGCCTTGAACTACCCACGCACTTTGCACAACCCGGCAATCATCCTAAAAGTCATTGCACAGAGCGGCCAATCGGAACGAACGCACATGGAGAGCAGGGTGTGACATCACAGCCGCCACATGCGAAACCAGAGGGGAAGGGCGATCCCCACTAATGAAGAACCGAAAAGGAAAAACTGCAGATGTAAAGCAAACTTACGGCAAAATTACGGGAACAAAATTTAAAACTTTAAATAAATTTAGATAAATTGATTGAATAAAACATTATTTTGACAAAATAGTAAATAAAACGTTGTCATGCTTCATGACAATGTCAGTTTGTGGCATTTGCACTAGTAAAGTTATAAATCTGAATGCTTGTAAGAAGCGTAACAAGGAATAATGTAAGTCATTTTATAATGTATATATATTTCCTATGCTTAATGAATCACGTGGTTTCATTGTTATTTATCTGCTTTGAAATTTTGCTTTTTCAATCCATATGACTCCTATTCTGGTCGTGGCAGGCTGGGTGAGTGTTGCCGGCGTGAAACTAGTTTAACCCCACAGGCAAGTCACAAGTCTTGCCGCCTGCCTCCTTCCTTCCTATCTTATGTTTCTTAAATTATTTTTTAATAAATTTTGATAAAGTTTATGGTTTTAAGTTAAGATTTGTTGTGTTACTTTATTGATTTGTTTGTTTTGCAGGCTGTTAATTAATAAATCTGGTTTCTTTACATTAGTGTATTTCATCCACTGATAAAATTTTTTTATTCTTATTGGTCATTGGTGTTTCAGTGATCTTTTATCTGTTGCTTGGCTTCTACTATGTTTAATAGATCATCATTATTATACATAATATGCATATAAATATTATGAAAACCTTTTTGAACACTGCACAAGAAGAAACCATGCAAATTAATTCCCTTTGTATTGTGTGTCTTATATTTATTTGTAATATTTTGTTGAAGATTTATTATATAGATTGTCAGGGGTGGCGCCAGCTAGGGGGCCGGGGGGGGGGGGCACAGGCCCCCCCGTCGGGGAGTCTGTGACCCCCCATCGGGGCATACTCCTAAAATTTCTCGGGGGAAAAATACAAAATTTTCAGTTTTTTTTTCTACTTTTGGCAGCATTTTTCTTTCCTTGAAAAAATTTAGATCATTCCAGTTTTTCCATTCTATATTCAATAGAAGAAAGTATTGGATTCGTAAAAATTTTCAGCTTCCAGTTTTCCATGAATATACACGTTTTGAGAGGTCCAGAACACGTTTTCACCACGATATTTTTAGAAAATGTCTGTCTGTGGCACGATGATCTCCAAAACCATGAGGAGTACTAACAAATGGAATGGTACAAATATTAACTGTAATATTATTTACAGTATTGCAGTTTTTGATAAATACGTTTATATAATAAACTCTCTTTATGTACTGCCCCCCTGTCGGGGAGATGGTGTCCCCCCGTCGGGGAATTTCTGGTGCCACTACTGTAGATTGTATTTTCTAAAATAATAATAAAGCAATAAACTACTAGCATTATAATACATTATTTACTTACTAAATATACTTAAAAATCTGTTTCAACAAAAAAATCTTCAAAAATTGCGTTGTTTTTGATAATTTAAAAAGAGTGGTCAAACTGACCATTTATCGTCTTTCTATGTATACAAAAAATGCCATCTTTCTAGTGTTAATGTACTTTTAAATATTGCTTTTTATATTATTTATTTATTTACTTCATTTGATATGTTATAAGGATATATAGTATTTACCTGTAAAAAAAGAATTTACATTTTCTTAAAATAATATACATTTTTATTTCGAGGAAACATTAAAGTTAATAGTTTTATTTTTCTGTTAAAAATGAATTACATTTTCATAAAACAATATTCTTTTTTATGTCAAGGAATCATTAAAGTTAATAGATTGTAATTTAGATACATTGAGTTTTACATCATAAATGTTAAAACATAAACAATCAGAAACCTTAAAATTAAAGGGGTGGATGAAATTATTTTCAAAGTTAAATTACAAATCAATATATGACTATGCAAATAAAGATATTTTATATACCTAAGTTTTGTCTGGCGTTTAGATGAACTAGATGAACTTGAAGATATTTTATTACTGCCAGAAGATTGCGGTTGTCGTGATGATATAGCAGAAGAATGAGACTGGTTGATATTGGTAGTAACAACACCCCAAGACTGTTGCAGATTAGGAGCTGCTGCAAGAGCAGTAGCAGGCTGAGGCAAAAGTGGATTCAGGTGGGCATTTCTATCCCGCAAGTGTTCATACACAGAAGAATCATGAAGTTCCTGAAATAATTTATATAACATTTAGTGTGGTAATATAAATTGCAAAAATTTGAAGATTAAAAAAAAAAAAAATTATTTGTAAATACTGAGATTAACAAAAATTTATAATCAACAATGTTGCTATGGCCAGCATGTGGGAAAAAAAAAAAAAAAAAAAAAAAATCCTGCACTTTTCATTGAAATATAGATCTTTCATATTAAAAAGTCATCAAGTATTTTTTTCCCAATAACATATATTTCTTTGTTAACACTTTAAATTACTCATATAACTAAATAAATAATAATAAGATAAAAAACTTTTTATAAACCATGTTTTTAAATTTTCTATTGAATCATAGCTATAACTAACTACATAACTATCATAACTAACTACATTAGCACTTCATCAATGTGTATTGTTACGAAATTGTAAATAATTGTATTTATTTTTGTATAAATTCTTTCAAAGAGGCTTAGTAAGTTGATAAAATGTCAATTTTCTGCATTTGCAGCTCTTTTTCGTGTTAAAATAGCTTAATTTTCCCTTTAAAACGCATTAAAAAGCTCCAATAGGCAAGTAATGGATCTGGCGCCAAATTTGGTGACTTTTGCACTTGGCGACTTTTGGTGAGAAAATCCTTATTATCGATATTCCAAAGATAGACGTTCTAATGTGATTGGTTAAAGAGTTACGGGAAATATGAAAAAAAAAAAAAAACTTGATTTTAAAAATAAAATATTAATCCTTTCAGATCAACACATATTTGCATTATGAACTACATTAGCACTTTATCAACGTGTAGAAAATCTCTAAAATGATAATGACGTCAATTTTTGCCAGATGCATAATTTAACTTTTTACAATTTTTTAACGCTCACGTTTAATTAAATGTATTTATTTTTATGTCAAAAGAAAATAAACTCATAAATTTTTTTTGGCAACAATTAAATTATAGCTAATATTTTAATGGCTATTTTAATGCTATTAGTAGCTTATTATTTTCATTTTTTAATTAATTAAAAGAAAACTATTCGAAAATCTGACTTTGAAGTATTGTGTTGTCACCGGGTTCTGAGCTACTGTGAAAGTTTGAAATGTCTAGCTAGTAGGGAAGTTAGTTAAAAATAGATTTCAAGATTTGTACCCGACAAACAAACAAGAATAGAAGTTTCTGGTAGCATTACTGATATATAATAATATCCACAATTAATTTGTTCCCAACAGTCTATAAAAATTTTTAAAAAAATGTATGTTTGTCTTCATCTATACAGCTTCCACTGAACGTAGAAGTACAAAAATTGACATACAGGTGCTGAGAAGCCTTCCCGAAGGAATAGTGAAAAAAAATAAATAAAAATAAATAATAAAAAAAATAAATAAAGTTTTAATTAGTTAAGGTGATATTAATTAAAGTATCAATCCATGTCAATTAATAAACAAGTTCTTATTTATTTTTTGCCTTAAAATGAAATTATACAAGGTTAAATTATTTCAAAAAAACAAAACAGTGCCACCTGTCGTCCAATATATACACAAAGTTTAAGCTGTTGTTTATTAAATCTTTTTCGTCGTAAAACAAATTTACACAAGTTTAATTTATTTTTTTATTTTATTTTCTAAGTGTTGAATTTTTAGGGGGTAGATACAGGGACTGTCAGCATCATTGGTTTAGGGGTTTGCCACAGTTACAATTTTCAAAGGTTGTTTTGCACGGTGAGCAAACAGGCCATTTCATACCATGAAACATGGAGAGGGCACTACAGTCACCACAGAGCATAAATTTGGTACAATTAGAATTTCAAAGGTGAGCGAACAGGCTATTGTAGATTCTGAAATGGGGATACGGTGCCACAAGTGCCACTAAGCAGGAGTTTAATATGGCGAGATTTTTCAAGGATTGCAAACAAGCTGGCCAAAAAATATAAAAATCCAACATTCATTTTTCCACTCTTATTGGGTTAACAGATATGAATTCATTTTAATTTCTTATATATGTAAATAAAAAGAAAATAATAATACTATTTTATTAAATAAAAATAGTATTCAAAATTAAACAACAAGATAACCCTTTAACTGTGCATCAGTTTTTCAGCATATTTGTAAACAATAAAACAGGGCTGATGGTGTTGTGATCAGTTAAAATTGAAAAATTTTAACACAGGTTAATTTAATTAATTTTAAAATTTCCCCAAAATAGTTTGGCTCTTGCTAATTCATTTTCCCCCAATTAATTAACTAAATAACATAAAATTCAGTAGGAAAGAAATGATCAATATTTACTACAGTGCTTTCTTTGTAAACAAACCGGCATTTTTGTATGTAAACAAAATGTAACTTCAAACCAAAAAATAAATAACATCTCACAAACATAGTATTTCTATGCCAAATTCAAAATAGCGTCCTTTTCAAATAAAGAGTAAAAATTATAAATAATAAATTAATCTAAAAAGAAATCAGTAATAAATATTCCTCCATCAAAAATAATTTAATTTTACTTAAATTTCATTAACTTTTATTTGAGCAAACGATCTAGATAAATTCATTCATTAAAAACTATTTACTGTGCGTATGAATCTTTGAGAACGTTGGGCCTTTTACGAGTGGGAATTTGGAAAGGTAGATCTCTCTCTTGGATAGTTTTTCTTTTAAGGAAGCAGTTGTGGAATTTCGAGAAGGTTTTTCCCTGGTGGCTAGCCATTAAAAATGGCGTTTGCCGCTAGTGTTTAATTTAAAATATATAACTTTAAATATTTTATGCTTATGTGTTATTTACTATAAAAACTCTTAACTCACATGCTGATAATTAGTAAAATCTTATAATGCACCAACACAACAGTGATCAATGTTATAATGAAATAGCAACTTAGCCTAATTAGGTTTAGTGATGTTACCAGTGGATACTACAACCTTGAAGCTATTGATATGACCGCTGAATGCTGCACCTTAAAGAGTGCATTGGAATTTCTCTTCATACGCTTATAACATGTAAAATCTTCAGAGATAATATCAATTTACGAAAAGTGCACATGATCTGGTTCAGCGTAAAAAGAGCGATGTTTCCTGGTATGATGGCTCAATTGAACAATTTTCAAGATGAGCAATCTAAGTGGTTGTACTGGGAAATATTTTGAAATTTCAGTAAATTACTCACAGATTTTCATCCACGGGCAACAATAAAACAACGATTCTGAACTACTGTGTACTCATCAAAACCCAATAACGGGAATTACTTTATATCTACTTGAAAATTATCTGTACTTATATACTTTTTTTTAAAAATCTTTTTATAAGAAGGTGACCACATCATTACAAGTGGAAATTCATCTGTGGTATATTTATCAACAGAAAAAAGACGTTTCAATTAATAATTTCATCTGAATGTGGTCTTGTTTAGCATCAATGTTATCTACATTAAAAATTCTTTTTTTACTAAATGCAAGAAAAAATGTGTCGGCACAGAAAGTATGCATATTTAGCTAATCTTTAATGAATATTATGAGTGCTCTTATTCGTGTTGAAATTTTTTAGTGTTATGCCTTTCTTCTCTTTTTTTTCTTCATGAAGATTGAGGGTAAATTCATTTTCTTTTCATTTTATTATTATTTAAATAATTCTGAATGTGTTATTTTAACAATTCTTGCTGAATAGATTAAAATTTATTATTATTTTTTTATCCATAAGTACTCAGCGGTTACACAATGTAATAGGAAATTAAGAATAACTTGATCAGTGGCCAATACTTCAAACTTATAGTTTTTAAAGTTTAAATAGTCTGATAATTCTTAAAAAGGGAATTTAAAGTTTCCAATTTTAAGATTTTAACCAAAAAACATCGTTTATTTATTTTATTCTTTTTTTCTCCTTAACATGATCCTATTTCACAAATCCTGCAAAAATATACTAGAATCAGGAAATATTTAAAAGCATTTAATAATAATAATAAATACTATGTGAGGTCGGGTTTTGAAAATTTTTTTCTGAAAATTATAGTTGTCTAGTAATCTTATTAACTAGAAAAAGTAATATATGTTTTATAATTTTGTCACATCAACTTTTATTTCACCTACTTAATAAGAGAAAAAGCTATTTGAAACTGTAAAAAGGTTAATTCTTAAAGGGAATTTTTAAATTGCTGCTGTAATATAAATTTTACAGTAAAACACTTAAATAATGATTAGACAATAATTGATCGAAATTTTAAAAATAAGAACGCTAATTTAAATATTTCATTCAGATTTCTTGTAACAGGGTTGCCACTGAAACAGGAGAGTGAAATTCCCTGACTTTTCAATGTTTTTTCTAAAAAAATTCCAGTCTAACCATATATTGAGCATTGGCTGTATTGAGGGCAAATGGTACCACTTGAAAACACAAAATTTACATATCACAAAAGTTGCATATAGGGATAGCATTTGTTGCTTATAAGTGAGATAAGAAATTTCTTACACAAGCACAAAAGAAGGGTGGTGGTGTTTAAAAAAATGGCAGAAGCTAAGGAAAAAAAATTAATAATAATGGAAAAATGACCGTGCATTGGCAGATTTTTTTTTTTTTCTTTTGTCTATCACTGTATGAAATTCTCTGACTTTTCCAGATTCTGGCTAAAATATTTAAATTCCCTGACTATTCCAGGTTTTCCAGGTAGCGTGGCAACCCTGTTGTAATCATTAATTGCATTGGTCATTCTTTAACTCAACTTGAGCCTATCAATCGAATTTATTTGTAAGAAAAATTCATAATTTTCAGTTAAATGATATTTATCTCTAGAAACAATTAGGAGATTGATTAATACAACACTGAGTTACTCTTAGCAGAAATATACTTTTGAATTGGGTCAAATTTGCTCTATGGTCATCAACAGGACTGGCACATCTGTATACTGACATTGATATAATCATATGCGTAACTTTAATTTTAATGACATGACAGCATAAATCTCTGCAAGACTCAAAGATGTGGAAATTATATCTTCATCTTTAATAGGCAATGACTGTTTTTAATCTTCACTAAAAAATTCAGCAGAATTGCAAAATGTGATTTAAAAAAAAAAAAGTAAAAAAAAAAAAAAATAAAATAAGTTATAAGGCAGCTTTGATGGCTGATGCTTCTACATGCAATAAAAGATACTGTTGTACAGCCAGTTGCAATCCAATCTGATTGAATTATTTTTTATTTAAGTAGTAGTACAACATGATTTCTTTAGCATTTATTTAAATTACAAAGTAACTTTCCCAAATAACAACTGAGATTAATGTTGTAAGATTTTTTTGAATGTAAGATTTAATTTATCAATTAGTTAAACATCTGATAATCCCAATTCTTTTAAAGATGTTTTTCATTTAACAATCACTAATTGATTAAAATACATTAGAATGTTTTACTTATTAATAATTAAATACTGACATTTGCGTAATCAATAAAGACAAAATATAATTTTTAGCTAAAAGTCTTTAGAAAATGTTTTTTCTGAGATCAAACTTTTTTTATTTCCTTTTTTTTTTTTTTTTTTTCTTGTTTTACTTCAGGATATTTTTAATCACAATTAATTTTCCATAACATAAATTTCTAAAATAAGTAAGAAAAATACTTACAACAGGAATGACAGCAGGCTGGTCAGACAGTAGGGCCGTTCTTTCAAGAACTAAAGACCTACTCCAAGATTCTGAATCCGACAACAATGGTTGTTGAATTGTTCTTTGAGAAGGGAGTTGTTGCCAGGACGGCACAAACATTTGTCTGCTGGCAGGCCAACCTGACTGTACAGCATTCTAGAAATGAAGACATGTTCATGAGTTTATGTAGAAATACTATGCATATTAACATGTATTATTCTTTCTGAAAAAGTTATTTACTGCACAGATAAAGGGCAAAACTGAGAAAATTCATTAGTGGCCAGTACTATCAATTTCATTAGTAGCCGCTTTTTTTTTGGATGAAAGGGAGAGGACTATTTCTTATAGATAGAAAAAAGCATTCTCATTATTTTGCAGACCATAGGAAAAAGAAAGGAAATATGACTAATTTAAATACATATAATAATAAAATAAACAAAGGAAAATGGAATTGTAATTTGTTACAATATATTACGCATGTTTTAAAAGTAGACCTCTCAATTAAAATCTCTTTAGGACTGAAACAGTAATAGTTTTTATCTTTTAGTTGATTAAGTTATATAGTACCTTTTAATTATTATTATTTAAATTAAAATACTCTGTAATTTCACACTACAACGTCATCAATACCTCAGATGCTCATGTGTAAAGACAATTAGCAATTTTATTTTATTTTATATTTATTTTATATATATATATTTTTTTTTTGTTTAACTTTTTTTCTGAAGACACATCTTTTTAAATGATTCTATTTCAATAGAGTTAAGCTTATTTTTTTTTTTTTTTTTAAGTATAGATCCACAGAAACTTAAGATAACCTACATAGCTGTCAGCATTGCAGCATTAAAAAAAAAAAAAAATTCTACTTTAACCCGTTAATGCCCAAATTAATTTTGCAAAATATTATTAGCTGATTATTTCACTTCTAAATAGACAACTGACAGTAAAATATATTAACTTAAACAGTTCTTCTGATAGTTTTAAATTTAAAGCCTATCCTCATTCATTGACGTTTAGTGTTCTAGTGAGAAAACTTCGAGATACAAAAACTTTGAGATAACAGATTAATTTCCTATTATATGTTGACAAAGATCTCAAAAGTAAAGTATTGTAATATATATTATTACTATTCAACTTGATTTAAGTTAATATACCTGTGCAAAAAGCAAATATATGTGCGACAAATGAAAAATTATAAAATGACTATCCAAATTAGGAAATAAGTAGGCACATAAAACTTTTGGGGATCATTTAGAGTGACACTATAAACTGTCACTAAAAAGCAGAAATAATTTGAAGAAACCACAAAAAATATACGTGCCATTTTATTAACAGTCCTCAAATGAGGACACTGGGCGCTAACGGGCTAAAATGGAAAGGAAAAATGCCAATTGTTAGCGGGAAGGGGGGAGGCACAAAAATGAAAGATATTGAACAATTCTACTTCTTTAACCCATTAATGCCCAAATTAATTTTGCAAAATATTATCAGCTGATTATTTCACTTCTAAATTAATATAGACAACTGACAGTAAAATATATTAACTTAAACAGTTCTTCTGATAGTTTTAAATTTAAAGCCTATCCTCATTTATTGACGTTTAGTGTTCTAGCGAGAAAACTTCGAGATACAAAAACTTTGAGATAACAGATTAATTTCCTATTATATGTTGACAAAGATCTCAAAAGTAAAGTATTGTAATATATATTATTACTATTCAACTTGATTTAAGTTAGTATACCTGTGCAAAAAGCAAATATATGTGCGACAAATGAAAAATTATAAAATGACTATCCAAATTAGGAAATAAGTAGGCACATAAAACTTTTGGGGATCATTTAGAGTGACACTATAAACTGTCACTAAAAAGCAGAAATAATTTGAAGAAACCACAAAAAATATACGTGCCATTTTATTAACAGTCCTCAAATGAGGACACTGGGCGCTAACGGGTTAAAATGGAAAGGAAAAATGCCGATTGTTAGCGGGAAGGGGGGAGGCACAAAAATGAAAGATATTGAACAATTCTACTTCTTTAACCCATTAATGCCCAAATTAATTTTGCAAAATATTATCAGCTGATTATTTCACTTCTAAATTAATATAGACAACTGACAGTAAAATATATTAACTTAAACAGTTCTTCTGATAGTTTTAAATTTAAAGCCTATCCTCATTTATTAACCTTTAGTGTTCTAGCGAGAAAACTTCAAGATAGAAATACTTTGAGATAACAGATTAATTTCCTATTATAAGTTGATAAAGATCTCGTAAAGTATTATAATATATATTATTATTCAACTTGATTTAAGTTAGTATACCTGCACAAAAAACAAATATATGTGCGACGAATGGAAAATCATAAAATGACTATCCAATTTATAAAATAATAATTAATAGCAGGCACATAAAACATTCAGGGATCATTTAGAGTGACGCTATAAACTCAAGCATGAGAGTGCAGAAAATTGAAAAAAGAGGAAACACGCATGTTCATAAAATTAATTTCAAATGAAAAATAATGCTCACAGGAAAAAAACTATACAAAATATTTTAAAAGTGACTAATTAAACTAAAAGAATAACACATCAACACAATAAAACATGTGTTTAAAAAAAAAAAAAAAAAAACTTAGCTAGCAATCAACATTTAATAACATTGACTGGTGGTGGAAAATGGGAAAAAAGAAGGGGGGGGGGGTTGTAAAAAGCAGTTCATGAGTGAGAAATATTAAACACAATTCTACTTCTTTATTGGTTCTAGTAGAATATCATAACGTAAGTTTAAAATTAATATTGTGGATGGATAAATATTCAAAAATAAAAGGCTTCCTGCAAATTGTTTGATTAGCGATGGTTAGAGATGAAAAGGCAGGGGGGGGGGGGGGAAGGACAAAAAAATTACATGAGTGAGAAATATTGAATAATTCTGTTCTTTTATATGTTATAGAATCTGATAAAGCACGTTTAAAATTAATATTGACATTTATATTTTGGATGAAAAAAGATTGAGAAAGTTTTTCGTTTAGCGTTTGAACACCGATCGTAATTGGAGTTTGATTTTAACAAAATAAAAAACCGCGAAATTAACGAAAATCACAGAAAAGCGGAAAATCGCGGATCCGCAGAAAATTCTCATGCCTGTAAATTGTCATGAAAAAGCAGAAATCCTTCCAAGAAACCACAAAAGATATACGTGCCATTTTATTAGCTGTCCTCAAATGAGGACATTGGGCACTAATGAGTTATAGATTCTAGAATCTAATAAAGTAAGTTGAAAATTAAGATTTAAGTTGCGAATGTAGAAAGATTGGAATTCACAAGACTTTTGCAATGTATTGGACCGCCAATTGTTAGAGGGAGAAGGACACAAAAAATTACATGAGTGTGAAATACTGAACAAATCTATCTCTTTTTAGATTTTAGAGTCTAATAAAGCAATGGCCATTTTAAATTACCATTGACATTTAAGCTCTGAATGGAGAAAGATTGAAAATTACATTTGATTGCGATTGTCGTCGTCGCTAGCTTTTTATATTTTTTATAAATCACAGAAAGTGGCAACTGTAGTGACGATCAATACATAATTTTTTAATCACCATCTTTTTTTATTTAGTCGCCATGTGGCGAGTGGCGACCATTAATTTTGCCCTTTATGCACAGATATGAAAATGTTACGACCAATAAATTTGAAATTCTTTTTAATATTTAATACAAAAAATTAAGATTAGCATGATAATTTTTAAGATGTTAGTTTCTAACTAAAGATAGACTCCACTGGAAAAATGCGTGAATTTTAACATACTGCTTGAAAACATTCATTACATTATCAATAACAGTAAAATTAAAAACTGGTTTCAGAGTAAAAAAAAAATTGTAATACCTAATTGGAATCTAGAGAATAATTATGGTATTTAGAAAAGGACTACAAAATATAATATTCAATGATTAATATATATACTAGATTCTGTCTTTTCATTTTTCAAGAAATAAAATTTCAAAAGAATGTGTAAATTCTCAGATTTTGAAAATTTTCTGTGTGATTTAAATATGAAAAAAGATTTGTTCAAATAAAACCCCAAAAATAAAATTTTACAGACTAAAATTATAGCAGAGTGTAAAATTTAAGTTGTTTTCAAAATAATTTAGGTTTCTGAAAAATATTTGCGAATTCCTATAAAATTAGAAATAAAAAATTCCTATTAAAATGGTAAAGTGCTCACAAGAAAAATTAAAGCTAAAACAAAGAAGTTGAATTGTAATGACAACATGGCTTACAGTTAAAAGCATTGGGCGACCATTTTGTTCAACTACAGAGACAGGAACATACTGTTGAGTGCCAACCTAAAATGTAATAAATAATAAAGTGATAAACATTAAAATATTTCGATAAAATACACTCAGCAAAATGAATAAGAGCATAAAGACATAAAACTATAAAACAAGGCATGAATTTTTTTTTTTTTTTTTTTAATGTCAAAAATCAGATTATTTATTTATTTAAATCTGATTTTTTTAAATTAAAATGTCTTATGCCATATTTTATTAAACAAATGAAATTTTAATCAAAATGCATATCTTTAATTATTTCTATATAATATATATTTTTACTAATAAGTATCAATTTAAATTAATATTAATGAACTATTCATATATAATTTAATTTTGTCAGTATTTTTCAATATAATAAAATACAATTATAACTTTGAACACATAGAAACATTAAGAAGTATTATCACTGTAATATTATTTTCATGATTCAGTGTTTTAATAGAGTGTCTTCTGTGTATTTGATAGTCAATTTGGAGACTTTTTTGGGACTTTTAAGGGATTTAAAAAAAAAAAAAAAATCTGACTAGTGATGCTTCGGATGCGCTACAGCCTATAAAATATGCAGTAAAAACAAAAATGGAGTGCAAAAAACAATTGTTAAGCATGTCCAGATAGATTCCAATTGTACAACTATCGAAGATTTTGAAAAATTGTGAAAGATGCACATGCCAGATAATAGCAATCTCTAAAAAAAGGCACAAAATTTAATTACTTTTTGGAGATCTATTTTTCAATACTTTTTGGGGATTTTGGTGAACAGTGGACACCGTGTTTAAACAAAAAATACAAGTTTTGTTTCTTTATCAACACCAAGTAATTTCTCAATTTGTTGTATACAAAGCCAAAAGTGGAAAGCATCCTTTGAATTATACACCAGAGTTTGAAATACAAACAAAATTAAACACAGGTAAAATCTTCAACATCTGGAAATTCAGAAAAAAAAATTCCCAGATTTTTCTTTGATTTCCATGACTAATTGTGACAGATTTCCATTAACTATTATGTACATTCCATAATTCTGTGTATATTGTACTCTTATATAACATGCTTGCTACATCAATGCAATTCAAAAAACTATACTGATGGGCAAAAATATCTAAATCTTCTTATTTTTTTCTTCCTTCACTTGAAATGAAAAATTCAAATTTTGGGAGAAATTAATAAAATCATAAAAATAAGAATCATTTTAATTCCACAACATATTAACATAAATAAAATAAAATTATTCCTAAAGTTGTTGCACTAAAAATATTTAATTAAAAAAAGTTTTTTTTTTTTTTTTTTTTTTTTTTTTTTTTAAGACTGTTAACGTGACAAAATTCAACTAGAAAGCAGCCAATCCTGTGTAATCATGACTAAGATAACACCTGTTTGACGATCTTTCAGTCGTGTCTGCAGGGCAAAATTGAAAACTTCCATGATTTTTGGTTGTTTTTATAAAATTTCCTCATATTTCCAGATTGATAATGGATCCTGATTTCTCCATGATTTCCCTGTTTTCCTTGATTGTTGCCGCTCTGACCAAAACAAGGTTCAGGGGAAATTTCAGCTGCCAGGGAAAATTTTGAATATTTTCTAAAGTCCAGGGGAAATTTTGAATATTTTCTTAAGTCTAAAAAACAATCTGCTAAAAAAAAAAAAACTTTTAACACTTAAAATATAAACTAACAGCTGTTTTTTTTAAATATTATAGTGAGCACTTATTCTTTAAAAAACACTAATAACATAGAAGATATGACTTTGAATAACAAAATAGATTCTTGGAGATACTGAGAGAAATTCAGAATGTGTTTGGGGAAATTTCAGAGGTCTAAACATTTTCTGCACCTCTGCCGTCTTTAGTGCATAAAGAAATGACAGAAACACTGAAGATGGTAAGCTAAATGCAACTGAAACAGCTGTTTGCTATTCAATTTTCCTCTTTGACGTTCCAGACAATGAAGATTTTACCTGTGTTTAGTTATCTAGCAGCAAGTCTTCTTTTAATGTAAAAAAAAATACTTAGCAAATATTTAAAAATATAAGTTAAATATTTCCTTATACTAATTAAATTATAAATAAATAAATGGCCATACTTGGAAATATGCTTCCAAATATGGCCATTTATTTATTTATAATTTACTTAGCAAATATATTTATACATAAATTTTACTTTAACACATTGAGCAACACGCAAATTCTTAAAATCCATTAAAATTCCATAATGATTCCTCCTGTAATAAATAAAAATTAAGCAAATTTTTAATACATTTTATACCATTAAATGTAATATTTTTAGTTTTATATCCTATTTTATATCTGCCACCGATGGTTGGTGTGGCTTTATATCATATTTCACACTGTCAGCCACAGATGGCTGGCAGGGCGCTCAATGATTTAATTATTTATTGGTACTGCTTTTATTTTCGGGGTAAAACTTTCACTGAAATCTTTGAAGTATAACATGTTCTGCACACTCCTAAAATTTCAAGATGTACTAATTCAACTTCAGTACTTAGAGATATATGACAAAATGCCTAGAATCTAGAATGGCTGACATGGCACTCAACGTACTAAACATTACTGATATGGGTTCAATGCATTTAAATGGTAATTCTTCAATAGTTTACTTTTTGGTAGTATTATTTTAAACAACATACTTGAGTTAAAAGTGATGGTTGAATATGAAGAGCTTGAGGCTGAGCAGCTTGTGCAACAACAGGAACCACATGCTTGGCTGGAGAGTTCAAACCTAAACAGCAAGGAAATATAAATTCAGATCTTGAAATATATTTAAATATTCTGATGTGGCACCCACACTATTTCCTCTAAAATTACAGTACAAAAAACATTTTATTGCAATCAAGGTTGACAATAATAGATCTGTATCCACTCTCTGAAATTTATTCGACTAATATTGAGTGAAGCCCTATATATTTGCACTACAGAACATAATAAATATGCACGACACATTGTAACACTAAATATGCACTACACAGTATACTTAAATTTACCTTGAAAAAAAAAAAAAAAAAAAAAAAAAAAAAGACTTTAAATGCACTTTGAGCTACTTTCAAAGCACTATTTCAGCACTTTTCACTAATATATTAGAATTCTTTAATGTAGCCCTGTAAATGAATAATATACTTTCATACCATATTTTGTATAAAAAATATTTGTGTACACATGAAAGATATCTGTCAATTTCACTTTGTTTAATGCAATCTAAATATGCTTAGAAATAGAGTTGTACCGAGTGCTCGGTATATACTTAGTACTTGGCCAATTTGCCAAGCACTTCGTACTCGGCCAAATTTGGACTAAGTATTTGGCCAATACCAAGTAGTTGTAAGAATTTCATTATTTTTATGTATTATTGACAGAAATGTATTCATAAGAATTGTTTATTAATAACTAAACTAAACTAGTATGTTGTGGCCACCACATGACTTTCTTCTATATTTTCCTCTTCAAATTCACTCAGTAAAAATAATTTATTAAAATTATTTTAAAAAATTATCTTCCATGATAATGCAGACAGTTTCTATATTAGAAAAGTAGTATAACACTAAATATCCAAAAAATAGTCAATTTTATTCTAGATATTACATTTAAAAAAAAAAAAAAAAAAAAAAAACTTTTTTTGTTTGTGTGTGTGTGTGTGTTAACAACGAAAAAACTCCAAATCAATAACTTTATTTTAAATTATCGCAGATCAATGGTTCAACCAATCATTTTAAGGGATTGGCAAGCTCTTTTGAAAGATACCCATCATGAAAATTTACTCCCCTAAAGGGGGGACTAGACGAGGCTCCAACATATACAATTTTTTTTTCCCAGTTGACTATCTCTATTATAAATAATTCTTTTTATATAATGATTAGTAAAAAATAATTCTCTTTATGCATATAATGTAGTATTTACCATCATTAGGTATTACAGGATTTTTTTATTGATTCAGATAAGCTCAATTTTTGGTGTTTGTTAAATTATGGGGCATCGAAGCTCTGATTATGACATCATGGGGTCTGGGAGATTCAGGACCCAGGATGGTTTTTGGGGACTCCTACCTTTGTGTGATAAATAACAAGAAACTAATTTACAATTAACTAAGACATTTCCTAAGAAGGTTAAATGATATTTTGCACAGGCAATTGAAAATATAAAGCACTGATAATGATAATAAATTTAGAAATAATGTTAATTAATCATATACTTACTCTGATAAGAAGGACACAAAATTGATGACACACATAAAGACTGTGCTGCATGCTGGAAAGGATCAGCTCTTGCTGCTGCAGCTGCAGCTGCTGCTGCATACTGATTAGTTGCAACAGTAGCTACTCGCGGTTGTGCTGGAGGTTGAGATATGTTTATTCTTTGAGGTGTTATCTGATGGGTAGGTGGATAAAAGCTAGTTGACTGTAACTGATACTAAAATAGGAAATTATAAATTAGTTACTAGCAATAAATTATTAAATATATATATCTATATATAATAATATAATTAATTTAAACACAGCACTTTTGATATACCTAAAACCACAGGCTGGGTCATTCAACCTTGATTTATAAACTAGACTTTGTAAGTTAAAAAAAAAGCTACATTTGAGATTTAATATTTGCATAGTTAATGTTTTATTAAAAGGAGAAAATAAATATATATATACAGTTCCCACTGCTTATTAAAATCATATTCGACCTGAGCCAAAGTGAATTTATTAAGTAGATGATTTTTATATCCGATGAATGTCTTGCACTCATTTGGAAAGAGATTTCAAAATGTAATGAATAATGGAATTAATAAACAATATTAATTAATTTTTGACAGATAATTAATTGTTCCTTCAATATAAGTAAATTTAATGAATGGCAAGTTCCTATGCGCTTTCTTTGAGAAGAATCATCATTACTTTACCAAAAGTTCACGCTTTTCTTATAAATTTAAAATCTTTCTGTTTATACCTCTTGATTTATAGTTATTTCAAAATAAGAACTAGAAATTGTCTTTTAATAATTAATAATATATATAATTTGCAAATGAAATCAAATTTGTAACTTAATACTGTACTTTGAAGAATACGTTCCTTGAAATTGTTATAGAGATACGTTATGGTGTTGAATTTGTAACTATGATGCAAGTGTAAAACTTTCAAAAATGAGAGAATATATATATAATTTGCAAATAAAATCAAATTTGTATCTTAATACTGCACTTTGAAGAATATGTTCCTTGAAATTGTTATGAAGATAAGTTATGGTGTTTAATTTGTAACTATGATGCAAGTGTAAAACTTTCAACAATGAGAGATAACTGAGGGATCGTTGTGCTTTAATATCTTTTTCAAAAAAAAAAAAAAAAAAAAAAAATCACAATGTAAATAAATAAAAAAATAATAATAAAATAAAATTAGAGTGCTGAAATGATATTTTTGCTGCTGAGAAGATATTTTGAGTTTATTAACAGGTGATGCTGATTTTATAAAGCAGCGGTTTTAAATGCAGTTTGTATTGATTTGATTCTGGTCCTGGCAATTTGATCAGATTAAGCGGCTGATTTTATTAACCAGTGAATTTATTAAGCGGTGGTTACTATATATGAATATATTAAAAAAGGGTATTTACCAAATACCTTTTTACAAGTTAAATAAATAAATGTTTTCCAGGATAAAATTCTGGTGTTAATTGTATAATTCTATACAGCAGAACTTTCCTACCAACCTAATATATAATTAAAATAACACAATATGTAAACATACGTGGGAAGCTTTGGATCAGAAAAACTCATTCTACAGTTTTATGCAAATATGATAAAAGGAAAGATTGTGATGATAATAATAATAATAAAGCAATTGAATAACAATGAAACCACAAAGCAACAATGAAATTCACTGATTGATTACAATGTGTTTAATAGTGTGATTAGAATTTTAAGAATAGTTGACAACTCAAAAAAGAAGAAACTGAAATTTTAATGTAAAAAGAAAGTTTGCATAGTAATACAAAATAAATGGAACAAGCCTTCTGCTTTTTTTTTTTTTTAATTTTAATTTCACAATTCCACCCAACCATCCAGCCTTACAACACCACCCCATCTCCATAATCAAACATCTACCCACCCAACTGCCACCTTTTTTATTGTCTTTTAATATTTTATAATTTTTTTGTTAATATACACTAAAGTGTACACAGTTTTTTTTTTTTTTTTTTTTTTTTTAATGTACTGACAGAGACATGGTTAAGGATATAAAATAGAAAATAAAAAGTTTTTAGGAAAACCCATTTTAGCAGTGGCTGTGATCAGTTTATTAATATTCTTGTTTTTATACTTCGCAGAACATAAACTATTAATTCAAAATAAATGGTTAATGATGATGTTTCTAAATACCGAAAGATGCAGACAGGAATTAAAATGTGTAAATAAATTTACTTTAAAATTAAAATCTTGCCGTTTGTCATAGATATCTGTGTAAATTTCATTACTATCAATGATTATTTTGAGATCTAAAAAGTTAATTGATTGATTAGTGAGAGTATTTTGAGTTCACTTTAAATTAGGTGGTTATAATTTAAGGAAAAATCATTTTGTGAGTCCTTGTTGAGATAAAATACAATAATATCATCTATGTAACGATAAAATCGAACATCATCATGGCAAAATTGCTTTTCATAATAATAAAGATAGAGATCTGCCAAAATACTGGAGCTACAACCTCCTTGTGGGATTCCTATTTGTTGCAAATAGATATTATTGTTGTAGAAGATATAATTATTATGGATAACAAAGTTAAAAAGTGCTTTAAATTTTTCTGCTTTAAAATTATGAGGAAGATTAATTTGAGTTTTATATTCTTGAAAAAGACTGTAAATGATATTACTAAGATCTGATAACTCAATATTATTGAAAAGATCTTGAAAGTCAAAAGTCATAATATTGTCTATTGAATCGAGCGATTTGATGTATTGAATTAATTGAAAGCTATTTTTAAGACAGTGAAAATTATCAACTTTACAAGTACAATTGTAAATTTGTTTTAGAATATCCAGTAGAGCTTTATTAGCATTATTATTATACGTGTTACGCACAATAGTGACAGTGCAAAATCTAATTGGAGATTTGTGAAACTTAGGTATGAGAACTATATAAGGATAATTAAAGTTACTGAAGGGAAGTTGAAGTAGTTTATAGTAATTATGTATTTTTCGGTTATTAATAATAAGGTTATTATTAGTTAAACTGAAGATGTTGCTATCCGATTTTATGAAACTCCCACTCGGTGGTGCCGCTTCAAGTCCTACAACAGCTTTATTGAAAAATTTAACCACAGTAATTTCCCGCTCGGTAGCACCTGCGGCACCCTCTTCAGTATCTGAAACCGCCTGTTCGCTCACCCTGTTATGATATTTGAAAATTCTGACTTTAGCAAAGTCCTGCTCAGTGGTGCCTTAACCCCATTTTAGAACTTACAACAGCTTGCTTGCTCCTAGTGCAAATAGCTATTTCCGCTCTGTGGCGACTAAGGCGCTACTTTACGTTTCATGATTTGAAACAGCCTGTTCGCTCACAATGTAAAAGATCTTTGAAAATTCTGATTGTGGCAAATCCCCAACCCAGTAGGGCCTACAGTCTCCTAATCTTCTCCCAATAAGTAATCTAATCATAATCAGAATTGGAGTTACTGAATTATTAAAATATCAAAGCACCCTCTAGCGACAGAGATTTGCAATATGTACTCTTAAATTTCAATTTAAATGACTTTTAAAATGTATATAGATTTTTTTTTATATAAGTTATGTAGTAATCACATATTAATTTCTTTATGAATTGTGTTTGTAATATCAAAGAATGGCTTAATTTGATTTATGTTTATAGTTTATGTACGTCACTTCCCTGAAGATGGTTAAAAATTGAATGTTAACCGAAACGTAGGAATGTAAAGATATTTTGGAATATAAAGATATTTTAAATAGTGTGATAATGCTGAAAAGTATGGTTTTATTACTATTTTTATGATATATTACATATAAAATTATGTTAATTAGAAACTGAGATACAAAGGTAATATAAACACTTATATAAAAAAAAAATGTGTCTGATTTTTCCGTAGTTTTCTCTGAAACCTGCATGCTTGCGGGCTAAATAGAGTTAAAAATCCTTAATATGAAATGTGAGCAGAGTATCGGAATTCAAAAGTCTGCATCATAATTAGAATTGGAGATATTGGAAGAAAGGTTTTCTGTGGTTTTCTCTGAAACACCCGTATGGAATTTAACAGATTATATCCGTTTAAAAGTCTGCAATATTTCAAATTATGTATTGTAAGTAATTTAATCATAATTAGAATTCTAGATATTGAATTATTAAAATATCAAAGTGCCCTCTGGCGACAGAGATTTGCAACACAAACTCTTCAATTCCAATGCAAATAACTTTTAAAATGATATATTACTTATGAAATTACATTAATCAGAAGCTGAGATACAAAGGTAATATAAACATTTTTATAAAAAGATTTGTGTCTGACTTATTCGTGTTTTTTCTCCGAAACTTGCGTAATTCCAGGCTACATAATGTTAAAAATCCTCAGTACGAAATGTCAGTGGAAATTGGAATTCGAAACTCTGTAAAATATAAAAGAATAAAAAAGTTCTGGGTTTTCCGTAGTTTTCTCTGAAAGTTTTGTGCAGAATTTGAACGTTTATATCACTTCAGCAGTCTGCAATAAAAGAACTTTAAAATATCTTTCAAATGAAGTATTACGTGTAATAGTAATGAATATCTTTGATATATTTTACACTCAAAATGGCTAATCTATAAAAAAGTAACTTTTGTCTCTTTACATAAACAGCTGAAAAAAAAAAAAATTAAATAAATATAAATCTGTCTATTTTTATTTTTTATTTTTAATGCTATACTTCAGAATTTTTAACTGCAGACAGGTGAACAGTAAAGACATGCAATTATCAATTTCTGTTTTAAATCAATTTAATATTGAAAACATTCAAAAACTGCTTTTTTTTTTTTCCAGTACCTTGTTGCACAATCGAAAAGCAATTATTCCCGATCGGAAGAACAGTCAGTCAATGTGTCTGGTTCAGAAGAATTGATAAATGAAACTATGAAGTGTTGCCACAAAAATTTCATACTTTAGTTAACTTTTAAAAATCTAACTGTCGTGTTGAAATGCTGTTTGCACTTCTGGATCCAGAAAAATCGCCCCTTTCATTTGGTACTGAATTTGTAACAATTGAATCAATATTCCTAATTTATTTCACCATTTAACGCTTCTTAAACACGTCTTAAGCTCAAAATTAACTGATTTATTAATTGACATAGGTTGACATTTTATTTAATATCTCCGCAACTAATTAAAAATGCTCAGACAGACAGAGAGACAGATAAACAGACATCTTCTTTTATTATTTTAGATATATAGCCATCAGTGGCGTAGCGTGACATTTGAATCTGGGCATGCTCTAAAGTCAACTATGGAAAGAACACTACTCATCAAGGTGATATCATTTCATCAAATTTAAGCTCGGATTTTCCCATTTACTTGGTTGGTTGATTGTAGGATTCAAGTCCGATTGACTGTACTTGGATCCCAGGCCTATGGGTGGAATGCCGTCCGTGGGAGTCTTTGTAAGAGGTTCTAGCCAGTTTTATGCGAGTTTCGTAGAAAACCACGGAAATCTCTGAACGGCTCGGTTGATGAGTGCGACCTTGGATCGAACCGGACACTTCCCATCTACCAACTTTGAGCGCAAACCTGCTCAGTCGCGGGTGGGCTTCAATTTCTCGGAATCTGCCGCTTCACTAATAGTTGTATTTAAATGAATTTTCAAAAAAAATTAATCACAATTTTTTATATCACTTTAGAAATAAAAAATTAAAAGAAAAGAAAGACAAAAGGAATAGTAGGAACCGGAAAGAAAAAGTCCATTAAAATCGCTGAAAACTTGGCTTTAGGTTCTCGCTGCGTTCTGCTGTGTCTTCCACAACCGCACAATGTCGGACTGAAGACCCCACTGCTATTAGCACGCCTTAAGGGAGCACTTGAATGTAGGTGCTTATCTGACCACTGATAGTTCTTATTCAAGAAGTTAATTGTTAATATTTTTAATAAAGTTAAATATTTTATAAGTTTAATTCTTTCTATCATATTACCATTTGATTTCGAGAAAAACAATGCATTAAAAATAATAAGCGTTTCTTTTCAAAAGGAGGTATGACACCTTTACATAAACAATTACTTTTGAAAACGCAACTATTATGTGTATTTATTTATTTATTTTTTTTTTTTAAGAAAGAAAGAAAGAAAAAAGAAAGTTTCGCTCAAAAAAAGATATAACAAAATTAAGAAAGTGTTTCTTGTTCAAAACTAACGTTAAAAAAAAAAGAAGAAGAAGCAGTATTAAAATTTTATTATATAAAAACTATTTAATAGCATGGCTTAATGTGAAAGAATGAAAAATAAATAGAATAGCGATCTTTACTAAGGAATGCAGGATGAAAAGAAAAACAAGCAAATTAGATAAAATTTAATAAAATAAAGCAGAAAAATCAACGGAACATTCCAAAATAAATAAATTAAATAAACAAATAAAATAATTTATTTAAGAAATTCAGATTCGAAAATTAAGAAAAGAAAGGGAAAAAAAATCTATGCACACCTGCAAGATCAAAGCTACGCATCTGCCAATTTTTTTATAGATCTGCGATCAGTGACCATCATAGCGCATACAGGCACACATAAAAAATACATTAGGGGAAAAAAAAAAAAAAAACTTTTTCTGGCACATAAAACAATTTTTGGAAATTTATCAACATTTTATTTTGCAATTTAATCATCATTTTCAAATCAACTTTTTTTTAAAAGTTTTTTTTTATTACATCATTGTAAAATGAAGTATAAGTTTTAATTTATCAATCAGTTGGAGAAACCAACTCTCTATGCGAACATCTCTACCGAAGGTAACAAAATCCCTAACGCTGTAAAAATACCTAAAACTCCAGAATATGCTCTCCAAGGATCGCATGCCTTGAATCGTTTACACAGCGGAAGTCACCTGGTACTTAGTACGAGAGAAAATTAGAGGGACGTTGAATATTCCCTCAAATAGCAAAAAATCCCTATACCAGGGCATGCTTTAGAAAGGCAGCATGACTTAAGCAATAATCGGTCAGCAGGAAAAGACAGGGTGACGGTATCTCTGGGATGATATTGGTCAGCAGATGACGCCTAAACAAAGCCGGATGGTACTAACGACAATAGTAAGAAAGAAAAAAAAGCACTCGGATTTATCCAGGAATAATTTAACAAAAGAAATTTCCTTTCACTATAATTTTTCAAAACTGAATGACGGATAATGTAGAAATGAAAGAGAGTATTTAACAAAATTAGTTGAAATAATTTATTTTTAAATAAATTCTGTTTAAAGTTTAGATAGTTTTTAGTGGGTATGCGGCGCATGCCTAGCATACCCAGAGAATACGCCACTGATAGCCATATGGCTATTATTAAAAGTATTTATTTATATCTAACTGATATTTGCCGACTTTTTAATACATTTTGCATAATATAAATTAATCATTGAAAAAAAGAAATTTCTATAAAACAAAATAACTTAATATGAAATTCAGCAACAGTAAAATCTTAAAAAAAAAAAAAAAAAAAAAAAAAAAAAGTGAATTGAGTATGACCCTGAAAATTTATTGCCCCTGGAAAAAAGCAGTTTATTTAAAGAGAATTTGAAAAGTTAAATATATTAAAAAATAAATAAATAAATTCAGGAATTTCTCATCAAAATACAGAACTATTATTTTGAAATAAAAATGTCACAACAACATTAAAAAAGATTCAACACATATGCAAAATTAATGTATCTTACCTGATTCTGCAAATTATTTAACTGATTATTGAAGGCTAATGCAACATTTGAAGTTGAAGACAGATTGCTCACTATTGAAACTTGATTTCCATTATTGTCAAATGAATGCCGATTCTTCCTACAAACTTCCATTGTCTGCCCAGAAGCTTTAACACTATAAAATAAATTAGTTAACCATAATAGTTTAATACAAAAGGTAAGAATTTATAACTTTATTAAAATGTCATACAAAATAAAGAAGCTTCTTAAAAAAATAGTGTTAAAGCGAAGAAAGTAAAACTTGATAATGAAACTTTTCCTTTTGGAAATATAAAAAGAATCAAAATGTTTATAATTACAAGACTTTTTTCTTAAATTAATACAGTCGACTCTCTGAAATCTGCAATAGTTGGGACCAAGGCCTTTGCGGATTATAGATCATTGCTTTGTTTACATACATTTCTCTTTTTATTAGAGTATAAATTTGCAATGTCATTGTAAAAATTAAAATACTAATTATATCCAATCAGTAATTTAATTACTCATATCATATTTTTAAAAAATTATACAATGTAAATTAATAAAATAAATAAGAAATAGAATAAGAAAAAATACAGATTCATTATAAATTAAATATGAAAATTGACTATGTACATACTATTAATTTATAGGTTATTTAGCTTTTTGAATACTGAGTCAACTGTTGTGACAACTGTTCAGTGATCTTGACCAAGACTTAACTCGATCTGACACTCACACCATAGTGTGGAATCAGACAGGTGAGCATCTTATGTACTGTAGCACTGCTGTGACTGAGTTTCCTGTCACAATGAATATTCATTCTCTTTGCAACTAATTTCACTTGAAAGCGTTTTGGAAACCGATTCTAATGGAATACGTATAAACAGGTTTAAATTCAATTAATGTTCTAATGGGAAATATATTTTTATATGTTCAAATTTAATTAATAAACAATTACGAATTTATAAACTTCAAAAGATACATGTCAAGCAATGGTTTTCGCAGTTCTAAAAAACTCAATTAATTACCCAAAAATGCATATTTGCAAAATTTTTGATGTTTTTTTACACAATTTGACAGAAACCTTGCAAAAAATTATTTACAATTACTATTATTTTATTTATTTATTTTTTGAGTAAATATATAGAAATATGGTTAACTGTTAATAGTTATTTTCATTGTTTACATTCAGAAAAAAGCTGCAGATTATAGAGAATTCCAGATTATAAATCTGCGGATTTCACAGACTCGACTGCATTATAGAAATAAATTAAATAAATATAAAATTTAAAGAACATTTTTTGAGTAATTATACGTTTATATTGTTATTTATTTTAGAGATTAGCAGGCTTTGCCCGCTTCACTGGTCATTGTATTGAAATGAATTCTCAAAATTTCATATCATTAATAATTTAAAAAAAAACTTAAAAAAAAAAAAAAAGAAAGAAAGAAAGCAAAATATAAGTGAAAGTCCCACTCCCTCCCTTGGGAGGTGAATTTTGCAAAATCCCTTTTTAGGAGGGTGCTAATATTATATGTCCTATAATCTGACCCAGTTTCGAGCCAATGGCTCCAGTAGATTTTGCCGGGCGTTGATGAGTCAGTCAGTCAGTCAGTGAGTGAGTAAGTGAGTGAGTGGAAGTACTCTTTTATATATGTGGAGTAATGCACACCTTTGAATAAAAAAAAATCTGGTGTGAAACAACTACACAACTTCCATTACCCACTATTACATGTATTATATGCACTCACTTTTGAAGATAATGTGATCAGTAGACAGAAAACTGACCTAACAAAGCAGACACCTAAAAATTTTTCGGTAAGAGAAAGCTGATACATGTGTAAAGACATATGAAACAGAGTTTACAAAGTTAAAAAATAAGAAGAAAAAAAATGGTCAAGCCATTTTTTTGAAACATCAATTTCCAAGATCTAACATTGAGCTACCTAATTAGGATGACTGTCGATTTTCCTGCAATAACCACATAATATATGAAAAAAGACATCTAAAATGGATTTATGTAACAATTTTCAAGAAAACTGTTAAAGCATTTTTGAGATACCGACTTTTAGCAAAATTTGGCATACTCAAATATTTAATGGAAAACAACAATTACAAACAAGAGGATATCTAAAAGGCGGTTAAATATGGCAAGTTTGAAAAAAAAAAAAATATATATATATATATATATATATATATATAGCCGTTTTTAAACGAAAGAACTTGTGAGACCTGAAGAGCTATTCATAAAGGATGCCTACAGTTTTCCTGAATAAATCAACTAATTCATGTGAAAGGACATCTAATAGAGTGTTAAAAAAGAACTTTGAAGAAACTCGTTAGAGCTGTTTTTGAAATACAGACTTACGGTCCCACATCTGGCTTCCAACGTTCCACTTCCGGTTTTCCAATTTTCACCAAAAGTTGGAAAAGTCATCTGTACACCAAATCCACCTCAATACTGAAGTTTCATAGTTCTATCTTTATTAGTTTCGGAGATATAATAGTCAAAATTCTTCACACACATACACACATAAGAATAATTGCCAAAAACTATCTTTTTGGACTTAGGCAGGGGTTAATACAGGTAAATTTTACTATCGTTTATAGATAGCTTCACAAAAATGACCCTGGCAAAAAAAGGTATCTTCATAAAAATCATACAGTTAAAATGGGTAATTTCACACACGCGTTTGCTATGGGCGAGAAATGGCGTAGCGTATGTAAATAAAACGACCCTTGCATGTATTGGTACAAATGCACTCTGGAGTTGTAGCCACAATGCATTGTTTGCTCGTTCATCAGGTGGTTTGACGTTTTGATGACTGTATGGTGATATGTCTATCCTCCCTGGTAAAATTCATGTACATAGTGCAATGATACTAGTACAAAAAAAAAAAAAAACTTCTACTTACACTCTCTCTACTGAACTGTTTACTTCAGAGAGAAGTGAGTTTTGGATCCTGTTCTGCTATAAGCCTCACAATAACTGCTGGGCGTTATTCTTATTATTTTACTTAGAATTAACCCCCCCCCCCCCCCCCCCCCCCCCCCCCCCCGCGCACACACACACACAGAGAAAAAGAGTGTGCTACAATTTTTCACAAAAATAAAATATAGTTAAAATTTTTCACAAAAATAGGTATTAAGTTTGAAATCCTGGATTGGCCCCTGTTAGGAGACCTTAAAACATGCTAATCAGGTGAAAATTCGATATTGAATTTTCGGACCAAATACAATACTTGATAGAAGTAATAAATGATAAAATTTTAAGGATGACCATTAAATGCAGAAAGTGATAAGCAACAAACAAAAAATAAAAAGTAATAGATTTAAAACTAAAAAAAATGTATAAGTTTTTAACTTGTGGATAAGATTATTATTATTATTATTTTAAACAATTTAACCACTTTTGGTAACCAGCTGGTTCACCTATGATCTATAGCCTGTTTGCCCACTGCACAAATACCCTATTCATTAGCACCTTTAATGTGTTTTTCTGAACAATTCTGGGTATGGAAAACACCACAGGCTGTTCATGAAAAATTAAAAATCCTGAACAAGGCAAACTCACACTCTATCAGGATTCTGCAGTACTCCCTCACCTTGTGCCAGACATTTACAACTTGTTTGTGACATTAATACGAATTTTATATAAACAACAAACACTAATGATTATTGATAAAATCAGAATTAAAAGCTAAATTATATCTAAAAGTTTCTTTTTTAATGTTTTGCTTGAAATCATCTTAATTTTGTATTAATACTACTTTAAAATTACTGTTATACAAAATTATATTCTTCAATCTTAAAAACAAAACCCATAGTGCAAAGAGCCATTCTTTCACTAAGAATTCAAGAAATTCTATTGCAATCTTTAATAAATTTCATTATAGTTTGAAATTAGCTAAACAATAAAGACATTTCTATCAAAATTGAAGTTTTTGCAGTTTTGATAAAACTATTTCTTTTTAAGCATTGGATAAATTTATTAAATTGTAATTCTTAAAAATAATTTTATTATTATAAATTTAAAAAAAATATATAAAAATCTTAAACAGGCTAAATAAGATTCTTTAAGGTGAAAATTATGTTCAAAGCAATAATCTACTCTATATGTATAAGAAATAATGTCAAAAATTTTTACTGTATTGATGTAGCAGCAGAATAAATTGTTAAATTCTTAAAAATAATAATAATAAATAAATAAAAAATGACTTACTTGCTGCAATGTGAGTACTCTACGAGGTGATTCAATGTGACAAAAGCATGATTTAGAGCTTCTCCTGGAGTTATGCGTCGATCCTGATCTAAAGTTAGCATCCTTTTTAACAAATCAATAAATTCTCTTCTATCAAGTTTTTCTGCGAGTAATTCACTTCCCTCTAAATCATTTGGCACATTTACCTTAAATAATAACAACAACAGAATACAAATTTACAAAAAAAAATTATAAAACAGTAAAATGTAATAGTGAAATTCATTAGGTTTTTCAGACATTTTTAAAACTAGACATAGGTAACTCTCTCCCTCTCTCTTTTAAAATATTCTAATCATCTTGTTTAATATCTGTAGTAGTTTTCTTTTCATATACAGTACCCGACGCTAATTAAAATCATTCGTTCTGAGCAAAAGTGATTTTATTAAGCGGCTGATTTTTATATCTGGTGAACATTCCTGCACTCAAGAAAAAGGTATTATTTACCTGAATTTGGAAAGAAATTTAAAAGGTACCAAATAATGGAACTAATAAACAATATCAATTAATTTGTAACAGATAATTATTTGATTGTTCATTCAAAGTAGTGAATTAAACACATCCCAAGTTCTGATACGCTCTTCTTTGAGGAAAATCATCAATACTTTGCTGAAAGTTCAAGCTTTTCTTTTAAATTTAAAACCTTTCCATTTAAGCTTCTTGCCTCTTAGTTATTTTAGAATAAGAACAAGAAATTGTCTTTTATTAATTAAACATTATAAAAAATATCACTTGCGAACCAAATCAAATTTCTAACTTATTACTGGGCTTTGAAGAATACATTCCTTGAAATTGTTGCTAAGACAAGTGATGGGACGTGTTTAATTGCTGTAAATGTAAAATTTTCGACAAAGAGTGATAATAAAGGGATTGCTGTATTTTATTTTCTATTTTATTTCAAAAATAAAAAATCCCAGTGTAAATAAAAATTTGTTTAGCAAGCATAAATGGCATTTTTGCTGCTGAAAAGATTTCTTTTAGTTTATTAACCGGTGATGCTGATTTTATTAAGCGGTGGTTTTAAAATTGGTTTGCATTGATTTGATTCCGGTCCTGGCAATTTGATCAAATTAAGCGGCTGATTATTTTATTAACCAGTGAATTTATTAAGCGGTGGTTACTGCACACATTTTTTTTTTTTTTTTTTTTTTTTTTAAACATTAATTAATAACACATAAAAAACTGCATTTAAATTTGATATTAAATAATGTGATTCATAAAAATTTAATTTCGATGTAAAATTAAAAAAAATATATATATAAATAATAATCAAACATACATACTAATGAATTTTGCAGACTTACTTTAGGCTGAATAGTTATTTTCAGAAAAAAAAATGATGGAAATTTACTAATAAATTGCCTGAATATGAACACTGAATAAACTTAAAAATAGCAATAAAAAATAGCAGATTTCAATAAAAATTTTATTATATATCATATTTTCATTAATTGTAATCATAAGTAACAAACATACCTGAGCCATGTCATCCAAACAATTAAAAATATATTTTCTAGCTTCTTTCGATTTAATATTTGTTTCTGCTTCATGTTCTTCTGGAGTCTAATGTGAAAATAAAATTCAATATTAAAAAGAAAGAAAGAAAAATTATACATATATATGTGCACAAAAACAATGAGTATAGTTGGTTGATAGAAAAATGAGCAAGAAAAAACTATTTCAAGCACACCAAAGAAAAGCCAATGAAAGTTCATTAATACAACACATAATCATTTATCAAAGAAATCAATCATTTTTGGTATTCAAAAAAAAAAAAAAAGGTAGAATACATATGTCAATGAAGATTTTTTTTTTTTTTTTATGATACATGTAGTTATAGATAATAGTTAGTCCAAAACAATTTTGTCCTTTTTCAAGGTAACGGCGATTAATATCATAGTTGCCAACTTTTCCATTCCTTTCATAAGAATTAATGCAATAGTTTTTTTTAATAGTCAGTTCTAATAAATATAGTTTTAGAAAATTTCTACAACACATTATTATATACGTAAAAAGTGTCAAATCTCCTGCCAAAATCAGAATTCACAACTAGGCAATAATAATAAAAAAAAAGTAACATTAATCTTTTTTTTTTTTTTTTTATAAAAAATTTTAATATAATGCAGTTTTTTTTTTTTTTTTTTTTTAAGTACTGAATCACAGCTTAAGCAATTTCAGCATGAACAGAATAAAAATATAAAATGCACAGGATATTTTTCATTTAGATTGCTAACTCATTTGTTTTTATAAAGAAGTTTACAATAAAATAATAAATAAAATAATTTTTTTTTTTTTTTTAAATGCCTTATAGTTCAGAATGAAAAAAACAAATGACAATGTAATAGACCTGTGGTGCCATCTATCTAGTTGCAAAATGAAAATGAAACAACGACTATCAAAATCTTTTTAGCCTACACAGGGGAAAAGAAGCAAAATCCTTACTGAAAATAAGGGAAATAAACTTAGGCTCGCTACTTTCACATGGCTTGTATTAGAAGATAGGTTTTGTATCCTGTGGAAATCGCAGGAGCCATACATGATGGGTTAAACAATTAAAAAATTATTTTTCTCAAGAACAGATAGAGAGAAACTGTAACCAAAAAGAGAAGAGGAATAAAACAAAATGAAAGAAAGAATAAATAAGCCAAACAAAACCATAGCAGAAAAAAGTCCAAATGAGAAAGAAATATATATGAAATTATGAAAAAAGAGGAAGGGCAGAGGCAATAAAAAAAGAAGTAAATAAAAAGGGTATAATAGAAGAAAAAATAACTTTATGAAATTAAACAAACAATTTAAATATTTATTCTAACGAAAATCATACCTTCAGTCGCCAAAAAGGATAGCTGCTATCTGTTTCACGATAGAAGAAACGGGTCGTCTTAGTAGCATTATTTAACATATTTTCAGAAGGTAATCCTTGTGTTTGACTAATATAGCGAATCTAGAAAACAAACACATAATTTCATATTTAATAACATCCAATAATTAGGTTTTCAACAACAGAAGTATTATTTTATGAAATATCTTACCTGAGATCATTCAAAAATTCTTAAATAGAAGGAAAGTGGTAAGAAAATTTCAATAGAAAAAAAATATATATAAATAAAAAAAATGACAGATCTGTGAAAAAATTTACTACATATTTTTCTCTGGTTTTATTTATACCCAGAGGACTGGTTGCATCATGTCATTAACTTTAGTCTGGATGTGTGATTGTACTTTAAAGAGAAAGTCTTTCTCCTGAGACTTATAAGAAATCTAGCAGGCAGGGAAGGTGCTTAAAAAAATATTAAAGATTACAAATGTTTGCTTTTAATAATTATCTTTAAGACATAGCCCTTTTTCACTATATGAATGATACATAAATAAATTAGATAGTGCAAAATGTACAGCTTTTCTTTTGGGCCCTCAAATCTAAGAAAGTTATTATTATTATTACTGTTACAAAAAATCTGGTATGTATCAACCAATCAAACTCCATTATACACTACTACATATAGTATAAATTTCTTATGGAGACAGAGTGATCAGAAGACACAAAATTGACCTAATCAATGAGACGCTTAACAATTTTCTTGTAGTAGCAAATTAATATATATGTTTTTGGATAACGAAATAAATATAATAGCTAACAAAAAAAGTGTTAAAATCTAACATTAGCAAAGCTAATAAAACAAAATTTTAAATCTTCATTAAAATAAAACTTAAGTTTTTTGAACACTCATTATATACAATCTCAAGTGATTCCCAACTATTTAAAAGCTATAATATCAAGGCATTTCCTTATTGAAACAGACATGATTGTCAGCTTCAATTGAAGGGCTGCCACATTATTTTCAAAAAATAAAATTCATAATACAGTCGAACCTCGTTAATGTGAATCTTAAAGGGGATAAAAAAAGGTTAATGTTATCAGAAACTCAGAAACTAATCTTTTTTGACGGGGACTGTGGTCACAGTTCATGTTAAAAGTAATTCACGTTAACAAGGTTCAACTGTATATTTTTGCAGTTAAATCTGCACTTTGTCTGCATAAATTTATTATAAATTTTATGTTATGGAAATAGTGATATGTCAATGATAATAATAATAATAAAAAGTCTCCAGTCACAAACCAGAAATAATGAAAAATGACTCGATAAAAACTAACATTTGTGGATGTAGTGGAATTCTAAGTATAAAATAATAACAAAAATACTATAATGATTATGATTTAGCTGTTCATCCAACTTAGGAACAAATAGCTTTTCCATGTCTCTAAAAATGGGTCAAATAACTCAAATTCATCAAGATTCTGATAACTGTGTAAAAAATATGTAAGAATAATGAAGCAGATATTTTTAATGGAGAATTTTATTTTTTTCTAATGTATTTTTTTCTTCTTTATTTGTGGAAGGTAATAATGCTTCATGTTTTTTAACCCTACAAAAGTCAAGGATATAATATATATATATATATACATTTAAACTTTTATTTAAGACTAGACTGGTATGTCAGATTTAATAAATAGCACATTTTTTATTTTTATCTTTATAGATTGCATGCCTCAATATAGTTATTAATACATATACTTTCTCTATAGTTATTAAACAGAGATAGCAAAATCATTGTTTAATTTATCCAAGACCAAGATTTTTAAATGTTGATAGTTCTATTAAGACAAAACAGCTGTTGATCTAGAATTAGGAAGAGGAGGAGGGGGAAGGGAAAAAAAAAAAAAAAAAACTCATGTCTTAAAGAGAAATTTTAATATTTCTTTATGTACAATGCAAACACTTCATATTTTCAGTACAACGAATATTTTCAGTACACACTGCTAGAATTTTAGATGCAAATATACAAAATCTCAATCCCTTTGACTAAAACAACTTATATTAATATAGAAATTTTTATTCATGAATTCATCAACCGTGAATACATATTTAAATAAAATTGGAGTGTAAAGGTTGATTTTTTATTTATTACCAACTACGCGAAAAATACCAGAGCCGGGAATCGAACCCGGGCATCTCTGCTTAACGCACGGATGCTCTACCACTGAGCTATCCTGGCTGACAACCAGCTCGGCACTTCTCGCATAATATTCGTTGGCAAAGTCACCGAGTCTGCAAACGTAGATATATCAGGTGAGACAATAATAATCGTAGCACAACTCCATAGACTACGAAATTTCAATATAGAAATTTTTATTCATGAATTCATCAACCGTGAATATTTATTTAAATCAAATTGGAGTGTAAAAAGGTTGATATTTTTATTTATTACCAACGAATATTAAGCGAGAAGTGCCAAGCTGGTTGTCAGAGAGGGTAGCTCAGTGGTAGAGCATCCGTGCATTAAGCGGAGGTGCCCCGGTTCGATTCCCGGCTCTGGTATTTTTCGCATAGTTGGTAATAAATAAAAATATCAACCTTTACACTCCAATTTGATTTAAATAAATATTCACTGTTGATGAATTCATGAATAAAAATTTCTATATTGAAATTTCGTAGTCTATGGAGCTGTGCTACGATTATTATTGTCTCACCTGATACATCTGCGTTTGCAGACTCGGTGACTTTGCCAACGAATATTATGCGAGAAGTGCCTAGCTGATTGTCAGCCAGAGTAGCGCAGTGGTAGAGCATCCGTGCGTTAAGTGTAGGTGCCCGGGTTCGATTACTGGCTCTGGTATTTTTCGCATAGTTGGTAATAAATAAAAATATCAACCTTTACACTCCAATTTGATTTAAACAACTTATATTATTTAATAAAGGGGGGGGGGAACAGAAGTTCATTATAAAATATTATAATTCATTAAAATTGTTATACTTTATGTAAAGATAATTAAAGAATTTACATGATGTTCTGCTCTTTTACATAATTTATGTATTAAAGCATTTTTATCTTTGAAAATATTTAAAATTTTTATCACCAGTATTCCTATAAAAAGCATTAGTTTACAAAATGCTCAATTATAACTGGCTACGTTAAATAATTTTAAATTAGTTAAAAATTACAATACATATTTTTTCAAATAGATGGAGGAATTCAAGTTCAAGAATCATAAAAATACTTTAGAATAATATTAATAATAATAATAAAAAATAAATAAAAAAAAAATTGTTGAAAAGATAACATTATAAATAATGACCTGATCATATTCTGAAGAACCTGGATAAAGAGGCCAGCCTAGAAACAATTCAGCAATGACACAACCAAGAGACCACATATCTATAGCTTCACAAAAAGGTAACCCTAAGATTATTTCAGGAGCTCTAAAAAATACAGGAAATAAAAAAGAAAAAAATTAGAAAACTAACATATATTAAAATAAAATAGCTATATATAAATACCTATAAATTTAAACTATTAGTGGGGAAAAAAGTACAATATATTTCATACTGACCTATAATAGCGAGATTGTAAGTAAGTGGAGCAGACAGCTTTGGATACATGACTGGCTGATCCAAAATCTATAACTTTGACTCGAAAAGGATTACGTCCAGGTTCAACCAACATTATGTTTTCGGGTTTTAAATCAGCATGAATGAGACCGAGTTGCTAGAAGATTAATATATATACATATATATATACCAAAAATAGTGTTGATACCAATATAAGGCAAATCTAAATATATGAAATTCATATATTTCTTAATTTAAATGACATAAATCAATAAGTTTTAGATCATCATTATTATATATACATACATATATTATTAATTATTATTATTATTATTTTCTATTCCATAATACATAAAAAACAAAACAAAAAAAATTCTTATGTTTTGATTAAAATTAATATTATTAAATAAAAACATACATTAGGAATTTTTTATGTTATTATAGAAATTTGAGATATTTAATGGAGATGAAAATAAAACAATTTAATAGACGGATACATAAAATCTGAAAAATTTAATACTGTAATAGTATACTGATATATAAAAAGGAAATTTTTTACATAAATGTATGTACATACATTTTAAAAACATGCCCAATTTTCATGAAAAGGATTTTCACTGTTTTCAGTAATAAACTAAAAGTCACAGGCCCAAATGTCAATTTCAAGTCCCTCTCCCTGAACCGTCTGTGCTGCAATGTATTTTACATTAAATTGCTTGTTATTTTTTCCAGAGTTACTCATTTTTCCCTTATATATATATATATATATATATATATATATATATTTTTTTTTTTTTTTTTCTTTTTAATTATTTTTTTCTATATTTATAAGAAAGTAAATATCAAATTTCTAAAAATTTTCAATTTCTGCTTTTTGACATTTTTATGTATTTTAAAAGCTTCTGAACATGTTTTAACAGTTTTTAGAATAATGTCTGTCTGTATGAGTGAGTGTGACAAAATTTTGTGGGAGCTCTAGATGAAGAACACACAGAATTTCATGAAAATTTATATTTAGTTTCACTATGGCATAAAATGTGAAATTTTGGTGCATTCCGTTCAACAAGTGATACTGTTCTCTCTCTTGAACATAAATTTTAATATGGCAGCATAAGACAAAATTTTGTATAAACAATTAGGATTATTTTTAACCAATTATTATAAAATCTAAAATATTTATTTATAATAATACTCCCAACCAGGATATTTGTATACGTAGGAGCATTTTTTACCCTCCCTCTCCCTATTCTTCAGAATGCAAATTTTCCATATGAGTATTTTTCAAAAGAACTTAGCAATACCTTTAAAATGGGTGGTAAAACCATAAAAACAACGATAAATTGAAACAAAGATATTATTATTTTTTTTATTATTAACTGAAAAAAAAAAAAAAAAAAAAAATCTGAAATGAAATGTATAAATGTATTTCCAAAGATATCATTTGTGAGATACAAAATAAAACATTTAAGAGTTATACTTTTCTGAGATGAAAATCATCTGCTTTCATCCTGAAGAATAATTTTGAGATATCCCAACTGGCAATTTATTTTTACATTTTTGATCAATAAGTGAGAAAACCTGAATGCAAATATATGTTGAGGAATACACTTGTGCCAAGTAATTTAAAAATGCTTAAGAAGTGAACCCACAGTGAATGCATAACACTGGGTGTTGACTGTGCTTTGGTGTAGTAAATTATGTGACTTTGTAAAGGAAAATATAGAAAAAAGTTATGTCATGGCTAGAATATACTAATTTCCCAAGTAATTCGAAAATGCAGTGACAATATAGATATAGAAAATAATAGCAAGGAAAGAGAAAAAGAGAGATGGGGGGGGGGGACATTAAAAGCATGGAAAGAATAAATTGGCATGTGGTATATTTTATGTCATTTGGGCCTATGATTTCAAGTCTAAATCAGCACACACACATTTCAGGAGATTAATATAGCAATCAATGTGTAAATATTTCAAAATATTTGACAAATAATTAGATTTTTACAGTGGTACTTACTTTTAACTTAAGAAGAGCTGTTAAAACTTGTTGTAAAATGGGACGGATATATTTTAATGGTAATGGGTTGAATTTGTTTTGCTTAAGAAAATCATACAGATTTTGTTCCAGCATTTCAAATACAAGGCAGGTATGGTTCTTGTGGTTGAAACACTCATATACACGTACAAAGTTGAACTGTAAAAAAACATCAGAAATAAAATTGAATATATGAATGGCTAGAAACACCAGGAATAAGAAACTTCATAATAAAATATGTAACTCAAAATTATTTAGGAAACAAAATAAATTTTTGTTTAAATTCAAACAATTTTTGTGCTCTCATATAAAAGAAAAAACATATTTAGGAAATATATTAAATTCAGATTCTAAATAAAATGAGAAAAATTACTCACTAAAAAAAAAAAATTTTAATCAAGCTTTTCTAAGGGACTAAGTATAAATGCAGGAAGCATGCACACGATTAAAATTCTTCTATTCAATGCTGACTGTACTTGCAATTGTTTATAATATATATATATATGAAAGGATAAAGAGAGGTAAGATTTTAAATTATTATTTTATTATTTTAAATTAATAGTGAGTAATAACTTAAAGAAATTCCCATTAGAAATTCTTAACTTGAAATTAATTCTAAAGCTACCCCTGTAAAGTAAGTTTTATTACAATGCACGATCATAACGCGAAAGTCATAAAAGTTAACGAATTTTAGGATAATAAAGTGCTGAACAAACACAACTTGCAGTTTCTTGTGGTTAGCTGATGCATATTAATTAATCCCAGCGATCTGGACCTCAGCTAAGCTGTCAATCAGTAAGTTAATAGCCAATGATTAGACGAAGGAGGGGGTGAAGTTTTGCACTAAAAATGCCATTATTTAAGAGAAAACGTGCATGGATGAGGACTCTCTTCGTGTGTGCTCTTGCCTGGTAACATCACGTCAAAATAACGGCCCGGGAGGTAATGCGATGTAATCGCGGGCTACCGTCGTTCTTGGCTTCGATGCACTCCAATCAACATACTCAGACCTAGATCCTGGACTATAACCTGTAAGATGCTCAAGACGGGCCAATAAACGACTGTCTCTAATCCTTAGACTCGTTACTAAGTGAAAGCCTCTCTTCATTATAGCTATTATGTGACACGGAGGAAAAAGAATACGTCACATAAAAAAGTCGACAGGCATGGGGATACCTGTAAGCCAAAAACTTTGTTCCATACTTTATGCAGGGCCCGAAATTTCAACTCAGATTACACTCGCCGAAAAAAAGTTTTACTCGCCACAAAATAGGGTTGTCATTTTTTTTTCTTTTTTTCTTTCTTATTTTTTTTTTTACGCATTTTTTTTTTTTTTTGTCAAACAATATCCTGTGAAAATCTTTTTATTACGAAAGATTAAGCTTCCTTATTTATTTAATAGTTTACATAACTTTTTATATTAGAAATGTCTTTTTCGTCCATTTTATTTTGTAATCAGACAGTATGTCAATGTGTATAAGTTGTTCATTATTGTCGTTTGAAGTAGCCATTTTGGAAAAGAAATTTCGATAAAATTGTTGCTTACAAATCATTACAAGGGCAAATCCTTGGCGATTTAGTATAAAGCTTGAAAATATGAACTGTTTTGTGATATTATTCAACAAAATAAACATAGGCAGTATCTTTAAAAGGGCTCGCGCTCATTTTCATGTGACAGTATCGCATAGGCAAACTTCCGCATATCTGTTCTCTGGGATAGTGGACGAGGGGCAAAGAGGCTCTCTTCTCGTCATCTCGTCTATTTTCATTCTGCTGTGGGAGAAGTAACAGTGGGAGAAACGAAACTGCCGAAGAGATCAAAACTTTTATGTATGCACTAAGCATTTATCCTTTTCCAGGCTGGGGCGATCTCGGGCAGCGCACACACAGACTCAGCTCTCCGAGAATCTAAAAAGGAGTCGTTAAATATGAGGTTATGAGATGGCAAGAGTTTGCCATATTTATATCTGTAAAAGGAATGTTTTATGTCACCGTATCGTGTAAGAATTCAATCTATAACTAGACCAAATTTTTACTCGCCATAGTAACAATTCCACTCGCCGCTGGCGAGCGGAAATTTCGCGCCCTGCTTTATGGAAAAATTAGGCTAAAAGGAATGAAATGTTTCTCGTACCTCCCGGGGTCCCGACAGAAGAAAATGTCATCGGTGTCGAACGTTAATAAATTCTACCAATGTAAATAAACGCCGACCCTGCCAGGAGTTTAATTGAAGAAAAATATCTATGCAAACAGCGTTAGTCATCTCATATTGCAGCTATAGTTTCGATTGGAAAACATTTGAAAAATCAGTCAAAGGAGAACAAACTGATGATAAACTCCATTAATCCTCAAGAATTCTGTTTAGTATCATATTAATTCATCGCTAATTTCAACAGAAAGTAGGTCAAGTTCAGTCTCTTTGCCTCATTTAACTTTGCTTGCTCCAGCGATCCTCCATATATCAATTGCGTTGCCGGTTTCAAGGTCAGCACCAAGGGCGTGATAAAAAATTAAAAAGATGACAGATGACAGCTGGAGAAGCTAATGATGACAAACAAAGAATTATTACGATCCCGGTGTAAACAACAGGCTGATTCAGATTTATTTTATTTTGTTGAGTGTGCGTCAGAGCACAGAAGTAAACATTTTTTTTTCTTTCTCTTTTTCTGCTTTTACTGGAAATACGTGAGTAAAAGACTTTTATTTATTCATTTATTTTCAAAATAAAGAACAATCTGATTTTAATAAGAGAAAGAAAAATATGAAGTGTATATAACTTATTATGCTTTTATTTCATATTAATAAAATTTAGTCTTGAAATTTATGTTAAAAAAAAAAAAAAAGAGAAAATAAACTAAATTAAATTATATTTAATAAATAAAAGTAAATTAAATTAAAATAACTAATTTCATTCTATCTTATGATTAAAAAAAATAAAAAATAAATAAATAAATAAAAAATAAATAAATCGAACAGATTTTAAATAAAAAATAATAATAATAAATCAATAAATTTCAAGGCTATAATACTTATTTATTTTATAAATTGAGTTGGTTGTTCACGATTAAAAAAAATAAAAAATTACAATAAGCATTTTCTCAAAACTGAAATATTGACGTTATATTTTAATATTTACTACTTGCAAAGAGTATTTTTCACAGTTATTATATTAATTAATGAAATTTTATTATATTTAAGGATTATATAAATTATTTTTGTTTTTTAATTATCTGCATAATTATTTTTAAAAAATTGATATTTTCATAAGAGGTAAATTTCGTGTGATTTTCTGAATTTTTATTTGAAATTTGAATATATTTAATAAATGTTGAAGTTCTTTGGGAAAAGAAATTTCAGTAAGCTAAAAAAGAAAAAAATTAATTTTCCAAATTTGAATTTAAAAAATAAAAGTTAAGATGTCCAAAAACGACACCCCAGTAGATCCTGTGGATACCCCGGAGACTATAAATGGGGAAACTACAAATTCCAATGTAAGGACAGAGCAGGATAATTTAAGTGAGGTAAATAACTCTTCCTCCTCTACAAATAACCAGGTAAAAGAAGAAAATGTTCTTACTGAATTTTGCCTTGAAAATGGAATATTATGGATCGCATATTTTGACGCATGGTGTGAGGAAACTAAAAAAGACGTAATTTGGAAGGTTAAAAAAATAGAAAGATTTCTAAAGAGGAGAGCCCGTTGCTTTATATTTTATTCAAGTAAAGCTTGCTTCTACTTTTTGTTCTTGTATTCTGCAAAGCTACAGTACAGTGTTTTTATTTTATTATTTCTCTTCAAGTGTATAAAAATGGGGTGCCCCGTAATATTTTTAAGAGAAGAACACACACTGGCTGACACTTTTCTTTTCAAAAATGATCACAGCTGAACTATTTCAAGTGATCTGTTCCTTCATTACCTTCTGTCTCATCTCATAATTTTAAAGTTATGTGTTTTTTTATATTTTTTTATCTATTTCCACTTGGACACAAAACAAACCATTACATTAGTAAAAGTACATACATACATAAAATTATAAGGGTCAACTTTTTCTTTTTTTTTTTTTTTTTCCAGTTCTAATACAACAAAGTAGTGACTGTTAATTTTAAGCTTTATTTCAAGTAACTAATTATATATAACCTACCTCGTCAGCATTTTCTTGACTTAACCTGTGAAGAATGCTGACTTCAATTTGACCTTGCCGTGCATATGAAGGGTGATTCTTTAAGATCTTAATAGCCACAATCTCATTGGTCCCTTTCTTCCAGCACTTAACCACCTACAAAAAGAGAGAAAAAAAAAGTAGCATTTATTATATTGCAAACAATTCATGTTAGTGTCGTACAAAAAAGTTTTTAAAATGAATATTATATAAAGCAAATAAAGTATTTATTTCATTATCAATACTAACATCAATATACATATTACAGGGACGAGATTTGCAAAAAAGATAAAACAGCTGACACTATATGCAAAGACAAAATCTTGAAATGAAAAACAAGAATTTTGAAGAAGAAAATCATTATATTAGAGTAATGAATAATTTTTAAATCTTCAACTTATTAAAACAAAGGAGGGGGGGGAGAGAACAAATGAATTATGTTAATATTCAGTCACTGACATGAATAGGTAATTGTTTATTCATTTATTTACTGATTATAATTAATTAATTAAAGGATACCACTTAAATTTATTTAATTTCAAAATACCTTAAGGTATTTTTAAATTAAACATATTTACTGATTAGTTGATGTAACAAATACACATAAGAAAGACAAAAAATTAATAAAATAAAAGATGAAAAGCTAAATGTACAATAAGATGAAAAATCTCATCCTTGATACTAATAATAATGATAAAATGAATATTTGTGATGTGGGTTGCAAATATACAAATAATACTAAATAAATTTAATAAATGATTTAAACCTACAAAGCAAAACTGTTTGTGTAACTTAGTTTTAAGATTAACAAAAGCATACTTGTGTATTCTTTAAAGTATAGTTGTGTCTATATATAACAGAAACACTGAAACAATAAACAAGCACCAACAAAACAACAAAAGAAGTAAAAACAGAAAAGTAATATAATAATAAAATAAAAATAATACATAATCTGTTTTTTTTTTTTTTTTTTAATGAATTGAATATCTTGAATTTGAAGGATTATCCAAGTAATAAAAATAAAATCAATAATACTCCCAATCAAGATTTAACTTGGTAAATAAATTCTTTGGGATTTTAGCTAAAATATAATCATGTAATAGTTTAGCTTTTTTCAAATTTAATTCTTTGGATACTATTGATTTACCTTTTTTAACTTGATTATCTCTAGTTTTGATTTCTGTTTCTTTCTGCTTCACTGATAGTTTAACACAGGTCTGTCCAACCCAAAACACTTGGTGGGCCGCATTGGAAATATATTTTATTCATTTGGGCCGCACCGTATGTACAGTCATAAAAAAAAGCACACACACCCTCCTTTCTTGACTAATTTCGCCTTAGTGTAGAGACATGCGGCTGGTGCCGATCCATTAATAATAATGCCTAGTTTATATGGTTTAATTTTACTAAAGAAACATTTATTTATGCGATAATAAAAATAATAAATAAAAGTTTTAAATTAAGTGTGTATGATGAAAATCTTCTGATAAAACTGTTGCCATAATAGCTTTAAAATTACTATACGTATTTGCTATAATTGTAAAATAAATAAATAAATATACATTTGAAATTTTATATATTTTACTTTGATTTATTTGCAATCTCAATTAATAAAATACACTAATATGATTTTTTCCCTTGATTTTATCCTCTACAAAAAATTATGAATATATATTTATTTAAAATTGACCATTTCTCTAATCAACATAATGAAACTCAAATAAATGAATGTCATTTTTATTTCATTAACAGCTGTACATAACAGTGTGTAGCCATTTTACAGTTTGGCGAAAATAGTTGCCAATAGAAATATATTTATTTAAATACCTTAATAATTCTTTATTTTAAGTTCATTCATTAAAATATAGCGACCAAGAAAGTGGGCAAAGACTGCTAGTTTTTAAATAAAAAGAAAGTGTGTATGTATTGGGAGGGGAGAAGTAAAGAAAAGACATTTTGTATACATGACACTTATAAAATAATGTTTGAGTTGCGAGCTGAAGCAATACGTATATACTGGGGCAGTTAAGAAATTTTAATCTATTAATATATATATTTTTTTCTGCAGTTTGTTATTATTATTATTTCAAAAATGTGCAATGTTTTAGTACATTTTAAAATAAACAAATAATCCCATTTTCAATATATTTTGTCTGCACTTATTTTTTGAAATGTTTTTGCTAAAGAATATATCATTTTAATGCATTCAAATTATTAATAATAAATTCTTCGAAAATTATTATCATGTGAATTATATGTTTAAAATATGCTTAAATTAGTCCCAATCAAGGTTTTTTTTTTTTTTTTTTTTTTTTTTTTACACAGATAAACCTAAAATTACAGTAGCAAAAAATTAGATAAATTCACTCTTTGTAGATTAATAATACTCATTATTTTGAGCTGATTTATTATATTTATTTATGTTTTGTTTGTGAAATATCTCACTCATCATTTTTTAAATTAAGCATTTAAAAATTATATTCTCAGTCTCTGATACACATATTGAAAAAAAAAAAAAAAAAATCACATAGACGATTTTTTTATTGAATATTTCTACTTCAAAATTTTATTAAAAGAAAGAAAAGTTAAACTGAAAAATGATATTTACCTCTCCCCCTTCTAAAAATAAATGATAAAAACATATTTCTATTTCAATGTAAGTTTTAACTGGCTTCCGTAAGCTAAGCAGAAGCAGAAAAATTATATTGCACAACTTACGGTCTTTTAAAGAGGATTGATCTTTCTGCCAATGTGAACAGGTGGAAGAGAGGGAATTAGCCGCATCAATAGAGGGTTGTTTGAATGCGGGTCAAATCTCTGTGGGCTATGTAAACGCTTTAGAGTAACTTAAAAATAAAAATGAATAATTTTAGGAGATCCAAAAGTTGTATTTTCACGTTAATATAAGTTTGTTGCTGGAAAAGTTTGATCAAGACTGATAAGTTTCAAGGAATGTTGCGTGTGAAAGTTGTCTAAATAATTTTAAGTGAACTTTTAATTTTAATAACAGATTTAAATTCTATATAAATGTATGTGCATTAATGACACTGCCTCCCCCCCCCCCCACACACACACAGAACTAGTTATCATATAAAACTCTTCCGAAGCCTAATTTGAATTGTTTTAACATAGGTTTACATATCAGTTCTCGTTATCTTACCTCTTAATCTCCAACTTATATTTATAGTATTAAATTTCAGGGTAAGAGAAAGTCGTGTGAGTGACACACAAGATTATTTTTTTAACTATTATTATTTTAAATACATATATTTTCCAAAAACCAATTTAAATATCTGAACATATTTTATTCAGCAAAAAAAAGAGGTAAACCTAAAAAGTCTGGAATGATCTACATTAATGAATCTTATGGATATGATTAAAATATGTGATTGTGTTTTATTAAGAAATATATTTCAGTAAATAAAAATATGAAACACTGAAGATATATATACATACACTTTCCCTTATTCATGGAGTCTAAATTTACAGAATTATGAATTTCTAGTTTAGAATATTGTTCAAGCTTCAATTACATTATTGATGAATATATACTAGTACTCACACAAAAATATCCATTTGAGATATTATAGAGTTCTATAAAATGGAACATAAAAAGCATCATTTACATTTCATAGAAATTGCCGACTTAAAAAAAAAAAAAAGCAGAATAACTTCTAGCATTTGAAATAATTATTAAATATTTTTGTTTGCTATAAAGTTTGGCAAAAGTTTTTAACATTCATGTATTTAGCAACGATGTGAAGAAGCCATATTGAATTTATTAGCAAAAAGTTCAATTTTTAATCTCACCTGACCAAAGGTACCCCTGCCGAGAAATTCCAGTACTTCATACTGATTGGTAGTGGAATACAAAACTTCATGTTGCACAAGTTGATAGTCACCCTCGCTGTTCGAGGAGTTAACTTTTGCTGTGGTTGGCGCCGTGGTGACAGATTAAAATGCCAGTTTACAACAAACTGATTCAGGAGTGTTGAGCTGTTCTTAGGGTTGAAATTTTTGTGACTCAACCAATGAGAAGACTGCAGAAGCATTGTCCACTCGTTATAAATGGCATATCAAGCCACACAGCAGCTAGAGTTTAAAAAAAATGTAAGATTATAAACTACAACAATGAATTAAGCAAGATCTACTCAAAACATACTAATTGACAAAGAATTATATACACTGTTCGTTTAGTATCAAAGATTACATGGATTTAACAATTTCAGATTATTAGATTATTGTTAATTTATATTTTGACTAAGAAAAATGTAAAAATAGTTATTATCATGCATAAATCTTTTCAATTAAAAAATAAAATTTATTATTATTGTTTACAGAAATTTTATAAAGCGTGAAAATTTTAAAGTTATTGTAACTGATTTTTTAATAAAATATAAGTACAACTGTCCCTGTGTTTACATTAGAAAATGTATTGTACATTAAAAACAGTTAACTATAAAGCAAATTACTTGTGTTAGCTAATTTATATTTTTCCCTCTCCTTTTTACTGCAGCTTTCAAAATTCTTACAGTGAAATTGTGACAAGGTCAAAATACCACAGAATGACACAGTGTTTTGGTTTTAAATTAATAACTAAGAGTAACATAGACATGATAATTGTAAAATGTTTTTGGAATACAAAAATGGATTAACATTATATCGAAGCAGCGTTTCAAAAATGGCAGTAAAATAGACAAAATAATAATATTAATATTAAAAAATATTTAAGGCAAAACAAAAGAAAAATTTTATTTTAAAAATGGCAGATTATTCCTAATTATATATATTTTTGAAATCCATGACTGCTTTGTAGCAAGATTACTTGCTCTGTAATATAATCTATATTATATAATACCCCACTTTAAAAGATTAAGAATATAGTTAGTTGTAAGTTTAAAATTAAGCATTATTATAAGTGTTTTCTCTTTTTCTTTCTTTTTAAGAAAACCTTATGATAGACAGGAATTAAGATAAAATTTTTAAAACTAATGAAAAAAAAAATATATATATATCAGAAATATTATTATAATGCTTGAATTAATAAATTCTACTGACCCAGTTGTTGAAAAATTGCAGCATGTCAGTGAGTGTTGCAGATTCTTTAAAGCTCGGCAGATTAATTTAACAGCTCAAAAAGAAGTGTCAGGCTTAAAAAAATACAAATATAATTTACATTATGCCTCTAGATTCTATATTCTTAATTTATTTTCTTTATAGATGCAAATTTTACATATTTTACGAATTGCTAATTTCTTGTGATATTAGACTTGGTCTGGCATATCTGGATCACAGACAAGTTTTGTTTCGCTGCAGATAAAAACAAAAATTACTGCTACTGGGTCTATTAATAAGCTTAAAAAACAAATTTGAAGCTATTTAATAACTGTCTATATTCAATTCATTCACTTAAGAGAGACAAACATAAACTTTAGTTTCTTTCTTTCTCTTTTTTTTTTTTTTTTTAATAAATGAAAGCTTTTTAGTAATTTATTTTATTGACTTATTTAATGCATATCCTTAGTAAAATACACTCAAATTTAATTTCAATGGTTGCAAATTCTACTTGATTCTTCTTTTAAGCAATTTAAGAATTTAAAAAAAGAAAAAGAAAATTAGTAATTTACCAATATTACACACTTAATTTTTCTAATGAAAATGTGAGTGAAATAAATGTAGTAGTGATGGAGTTTTTTTTTTTTTTTTTTTTTTTTTTTTTTAATTACACAAATATATAAAATATCTTTAAATAAAAGTAATGAACACTTGATAATTTGATATTCATATTACTTAGTATATGATTAAAATATTCATATTTTTATTAAACTTACTTCATGATTTTCATACAAATGAAAGTTTTTGTCCATGTGCTTGATAGTGATATAATGTAAAAATGATGTAAGAAATGCTCAGCCATTGTATAGTGACTGAAAATGAACAATGAAGGGAAATATGGTTAAAATGGATGATTCAGGTGCCATATGTACAAATAAGTAGTTTTGATGCCATGACCCTAAAAAATAAAAATACATAAAAATTCATTTAACAGAATAAAGAAAGAAATAGTCACTTATATGAGTAACTGTTAAACAAAACAATCTAATATTATAAAGTAAGATAGTGCTGTGTTCTTTTTATTCACTGTAAATATTATATGAACAACAGAAATTACATTTTTTGTACTGTGGGCATAGAATTGGTAATTAGTTTACAGGGTTACACAAAATAATTCCGATATGCTATGTAATCCTTTTGCAAGAAATTTTGTACAAATATTTATGAATTTCAGGGAAATAATACAAGATTGTTAGTTATTAAGAATGCATATATGATATACAGATAGGTATAGAAAGAGAGATACAGTGGGGGTGAGGGGGGGGGGTTGTCGCCCCCCTCAGGAACGTATCTGTTTATGAACGAAGTCAATCGAATCAAAAAAAATATATATATTATATAATAAGGAATAAATAAAAATGACCTGTTGAATAATGTGTGATGCAAACAGGACGTTCAGGCTCTTGATCTGCAGATCCACTAGTTTAAAAATTTTGTAAATAATTCAAAATTTACAATTTTAACATGGCAGAATAGGGCAAAATTTCGCACAAACGTTCATTTGAGGTATACTTTCATCGTAAAGATGTCAGATTACTTTTAAGATATCATTGATGATAATGGCTTGAACATCATTGACTACAAATATTCTAATTTGAAAATTTTGTAACTGATTCAAAATTTAAGATTTTCTCAACATAGGAGAATAGAGCAGTATTTCATAGAAATTTCCACTATAGGGATTGTTGCATAGAAAATGGTATGGAATTGCATGAAAACTAAACTACTAAACTTATCCTGATAAAATAAATTAATAAACTAGGATTAGATAAATATACCAAACTTAATGGTGGGTAGCCTATCAAATAGAACATTTCAGTCAATCACCTTGTCAAGCAATCAGTCAAATTCATTTCTCTTAAGATGAATAATATGTCTTGAACAAAAATTTATAAGAACGCATATATAATGGAGAACTGAGCAGAGTCCACTTGTGCCAACTAGTTTTATGTATTACTTCTACTTTTCATAAAGCAAAGAGTTTGTCAGCAAACAAAGTGGAACAATTTTGCGCCTGACGATTCCTTGGACCAGAAATTTTTCAATTTTTAATAAAAACTGATATATCTATATACATACATATTTTTTAAATATTGTATGGATGTGTTATATTACTGTTTGAAAAGAACTCTGAAATCTGTTAATTTTTTGTGTGTGAATTTTGTACACATTAAGCTATTAAATTTGAAGATATTACTAATCTGGAATCTGGAAAATTTCTGTAATTGGAAATATACTGCTAATTTTAACAGTTTAATAGTTAGTACTTTGATCAAACAAATTTAAATACCTAGTTCATTTATCTTTAAATTGTATAAACATCCTCCATAGAAATTTAAAAACATATTTAAAATGTTTTAAAAATAAAAAGAATTTTTTTAATATCTGTACCCCCAGAGAAAGGACCCCATGTCACACATACGAATTTTTTTTAGGAATGATGTTATATTATAATGAAATTAATTAATGACATTCCTCATAAATAAACAAAATGGACATGGTTTTATATTCTACTGTTCTTTCTCCTTTGTAATAACTGGGCCTTAATGCCTCTACCTATATAAAGCAAATTCACATCAAGAACATGGTGCTAACTTTTTTCTGAAAATGGACATGGTGTCCTTAATACCTTCAGGGTACAGATATATTAGGTAGAAAAATGTTTAAATAATAATTATTACTTACACGGCCTTGAAAATATCATTAATAAAAAGGGAAAATCTAGTTTCTAATGCCACAGCTTGAAATTTAAGTCATGGAACTAACATGGCCAGATGCTAAAATACATAAATAAAAATAAATAAAACAATAATAATAATAGTAAAATAATATATACATGCAACACCTGTAATAATAATAAATTATACAGTAGACTTCCAGATACCTGCATTCATAAAGTTTGCAAATTCTAGAAATTTGCATATCACAACAGAATTTATAGTATTACAAGGGAAAATAAAAATAAAATAAAGATGGCACTGATACTAACAGGGATTGATCAGAAACTGAATGTAATAAATAAGGAAAATTAATTTGGAGCAAAATCCAGCTCTGGGAGATAAATGCCTAAAATTTTGAAGCTGCACTATTAGGGAAGGGTTAACTTAATAATTATTCAAATGATGATATAACACTACTGGATATAGGAAATAAAATTGTTTTAAAATAATGATACATGTTTAGTCTAGTTCCCTTGATAAACAGGGTGATCCAGTTGCTCCCCCCCCCCCCCTGTGAATGTGAATGCATTATTTAAAAATAGTGAATGAATTATTTAAAAATAAATAAATAAACATGCAAATTATGACTTATTGAGCTGAAAAAAGTCTGGATTCTTGGATCTATTCTGCACAAGAAAATGACATGAAAACAAATTTGTGATTTTTGAACACAAAAAAGTAATACTTATAAGTTACTCAATAATAATAACACAAAAATAATTTAATATTATGTGAACTTTTTGTCTCTTAAAAAAAGATATTTAAAAATTGAGTGATCTAATTGTTGATGAAAAAATCAACTACTTCCTTTAAACTAATTTTTACACATCATATAATAAAATAATAGTTACAAACTAATCATATGTTAATGGATTCTGGTTACTAACTTAATTTGTTGAGGGGATATAATATTTTAGAAGAAGTATTTTAATAATAGCTTCTGAATACGTACATAAATAGTAATAATAATAAAATTGAAATAACTGATTTAAAATTTAACTTATAACTACGATTCTAAACTAAAATATTTGTATTGTGTTTACCATCATTATTATTATATTAAATATTTATCAGCAAGAGATTATTATTATTATTTTTTTTATTATTATTTTTTTTTAATTTGAATATTTTGCATTATATTGCTGTTAGATTTATTATCTGTCAAGAACCAATCCAGAATTGCTTTGATATAAATTACATTAAAATAATTTTTAAAGCACAACTCCTTTACTGTTAATATTTTTATTAGTACTAACTGTCACACAATCCCAAAATTGCATGAAAATCATTTGTTTTACAATTCTTCCTATGTTATTTGGTTTGCTTTATTTGTTTTCAAACTGCTTTGTAACATCCATCTAATTTATTGAATATTTCTTGCCAGTTGAATGTAGAAAATTGATAAAATTCAAAATTACAGGGATTATTTAAGAGATTTGAAGGAGCAAATGGCAAAATTTGGGACCATCTGACTATTTGTAAAAAATAAAGAGGAACTTTCCGATAAAATACGGACCATATTAATTAAGGGGGGGGGGGGGGTGTATTGACATTATTTTAGTTGTCATGGATAAGTTCTAATGCTGAGAATTTATTTTTATGTACATTTAAGCAAAAAATATAAAATTAAAAAATAGTTGGACTAAATAACTATTTTTTTAAAGTGCATACAAATATTTAAATAATAGAAAGTGAAATAGCATAGAGTGAGAGAATAATTTTTTTTTTTTTTTTTTATCACATTGATCACTGGCATTTTTATATTCATATGACGATGATGATGACATAAGGTTTCAATTTAGTTTCCCTATTGATTTTTTTTTTACATTTTTTGGAAAATTTTTATTTATGAACGCAATTGTCTTGAATAAACGCATTCCATCAACTGACCATACTAAATTTCAAATGATGTTTTTAGTTATTGATATATTTCAGAAAAATTACATTTTACATGTAGAAATTACATAAACAGCATATACAAACTCAATTTACTGGCTGTGACCTAAAATACTGATTAAAATAAATAAATAAAGCTAAATAACCTGAAAATTGTTTAAAAGTAATTAAAAATAATAAATCAAGGACACAAGCGCATTTTTAGTTGTGAAATTACTTGTGATTTAGTGTATTATAACATAAATCTGGCACAAGATAAATTTTTCTCAATTCTTAAAAATCAATCTTCACCAACCATTGTAGACAGACATCAAGTTTTTTCTAAGTTTTGGAAACAGTAAAGTAAAAATTTGCTCGCTCCATTCCAAGAAAAGAGAGTTTTGACATAATATTTCACTGTACATTCAACAAGTACGTGCATAATATTTCCCGCAGTCCCGATAACGCCAACTTGCTATCTATGCAAGAAAAGCAGTCTGACAGGAAGCCCTTTAAACTAGAGAACATAACATAAACGAACGCCGAGCTAGAATACGACTACCAGGAGAGGTAGTAAAATTGTTCAGATTCTGGCGTTTATCGACCAGCTTGGCGAAATGAGTCAGAGGAAGAAAACATTGGCATAAAAAATTCATTTTTGCGTGCAACGTATCAGGTAAAATGACGCTCCTACATCTAATTCCAAAATAATAATAAAAGAAATTAATATTTTCAAATTTTGAAATTAAATATCTTAAAAATTTGATATAAAACCGTAGAAATAGAAAATCTTTTCCCTAACGAACCTTCTAAGTATATTTACAGATGTAGGTATAATACCATTATTAATATTTCCACGATTTTAATAATAAATGACAAGTAAGAGTGTCAGTTTTAAAAACTTCAAAGCCTTTTGTAACTTCGTACTGCACAAACTTTTGTACTCTTTCTAACTCTTGTACCCAAAATTTTTCATATTTCCTTAGCTAGAGTGCTTTGACAAAATTTTATTATTCTGGATTTTTAAATTTTTATTGTAATTATTAATTTTATCTATTAAACATATAATTACGAAATTTTCAATTGAAATAATGTTATGTGAAGACGAAGAGTACAGATCCATATTTTTCGCAGAACTAATTTTGTTTGTTATATAGGTCACCTCCAATACGGCATAATATTAACTAGGGAAAACGTCATATTTTTATCAATAAGAAAATAAATAAATAAAAATCTGGTGTGAAACAACTACATGATTTCCATTACCCACTAATACACGTATACACTTTTGGGAGATAATGTGATCAGAAGACATAAAATTAATCTAACTGTTAATTTTCTTGTAATAACCACGTTTTCCACGAGAAAGGGGAAATTGCACTAAAATGGATTTATGTAACAGTTTTCAAGAAAATCGTTAGAACCGTTTTTCAGAAACCGACTTTTATTAAAACTTTGCGTACTCAATTGTAGACTGGAAAAGAAGAATTACATATAAAAGCATATTTAAAGGGGATTAAATATGGCGAGCTTGAAAAAAAAAAAAAAAAACGTACAGCCGTTTTTAACGGAACGCACTTGTGAGACCTGAAATTGAGCTACTTACGCAGGACGCCTATCAATTTTCGTGAACTAACCAACTAATTCATGCGAAAGGACATCAAATAGAGTGTTTCTATAACAAATTTGAAGGAAATTGTTTGAACCGTTTTCGAGATACGGACTTAAGGTCCCACTTCCGATTTTCCAATTTTCATCAAAAGTTCGAAAAATCATCCGTACACTAGATCTGTCTCAATTCTAAAGTTTCGTAGTTCTATCTTTAATAGTTTCGGAAATATGAGAGTCAGAAAATTCCACAAACACATACACACATACTGACCAGTTGCCAAAAACTATTTTTTTGGACTCAGGAGACCTCAAAACATATAAATCAAATGATAACTCGATATCGAATTTTTGAACCGAATACAATACTTCCGTATTACCTACGGTAGTCGAGTAATGAAAATAAAAAAGGGGTAGACATATTAAAATTAATAAGATATTAATACCTTTTATGGCTAGCACATAGTAAGAGACTGAAATTAAAAAAATAAATAAATAAAGGAAGAAGAAGAAGAATCATTTTCAATATTATTAACTGATAAATCTAACAATAGTGTCAAAGGTTTTATCGCGATTAAAAAACAGCTAAAAACCTAAAATATTTATGATTACTTTCTTTTCTTTTACTTAAAAAAAAATAATAATAATAATTTATAAGCTTCAGCTATCTAAAAATAACATACAGACATGTTTAACTGTAAAGCTAGAAGCAATACGCGTAATCCCAAAAAGGAAAACTTGTATGCTGTGGCTATGGCAAAACTTTCTTCTATATCATTCTATAAAAAAAGAGCCACATACAGTTTAGCAAGCACAACAGTTCCTCTCAAAAACCTAATTTTGTGCAATTACATACAACAGAATCTGATGTATAACCTTCCCGTTCATGGGGAAAACTTCAGTATAGCAGCGTCACTTATCGACCGATATGTACCCAAATTGAATTAGCCTATTTCATGATGATACTCTCACTTTTTTGCGCTAAAAATAAATGTTAAAAATATATAGAGTTTGTTTTTGAAATTGGTCATAAATTGTTTAACTTGACGTCAAATAAATAAAAGAAAAGTTCCATATGGTCTAGAAAATTAGAAACGATGCAAAATTACAGATTAAAAAAATAGGTCTGTGGTACTTAAAAATGAAATTTGAAGAGCCAATTACTCCATTTTCTAGGAAGAACCGAATTTAATATTTCTTTTCATTCAGGCTTTTTTTTTTTTTTAATTCTATCACACTGTTTTTCAAATATATATATTCCATTTATTTTTGACAAATTCAGAATAGTTTATAGAATAAAATCAATCAACGTACAATAGTTTTTTGTACTTCATTCATTATTAAATAAAAACGTAGAAAAGGTAAGAGAATGCCTTTTTATACAGAGCTTAGAACACCATATCTCTCCCTTACTTTTACTACATCAAATTCTTTAATAATTTTTATTCAAATATTCACGCACTAACGCATACCTATGCAAAGCTGCATAATGTGACAATAAGATACTGTAAAATGAGCCTTCATTAATGCGCAAAGAGAAATCGAATACTTCCATCAACTCAAATGAGACACAATTTTCAGTTTATTTCTCAATTCAAATAATAAGACAGATTTTTGTTTCAATGTACCCTGGAAATTTTTTTGAAAAAATATTAAATTTCAAACTAATGCCGATAGGAAAATACCATCTGAATAGTAAAGATAGTAATAAAGTGTCTCTCTCTCTCTCAGATGCCTCCATGATTCTTCAACGTTTTCGTGTTATCTCTGCCTAGTGACACACAATACGAAAACTATTTAATCAACATAACTTCTCACAATAAAGATTTTAAATATGCAGTTTGGTGCAATTTTAACCAATATATGTTGAGATATAGATATCTGAAAAAATCGTGAAAAGTAAATAACAGCAGAGCCACTTGTGGTTGATATAAACACAAATTGAACATCCAAATTTTCATTATATCTCACATAGTAAATTTGGCGAATTTATATATTATAGAGGCTGAGATACAGCTTTCCCGTAAACGAAAAATATTGCAGCATAGCATTGCCACCTGTGATATATATATGTATCAAATTGAATCATCATAGTTTTTCCTAATCTCATACACTATTGAGTTTGGTGCATATATTACGTATCACAGAAGCTGAGATTTTATTTTCTTGTAAATAGGAAATGTTGCAGAACAGCAGCGCCACTTATCGGCCGATATATATACACGGCACATTACCTCCACCTGTCATATATGCATCAAATTCAATCATCTTAGTTTTCATAATAAAGATATCACAAATTATTTACTTTGGTGCTTACATTATGTATCATAGAAGCTGAGGTTACAGAACAGCAGCGGCATTTTTTCGGCCAATATGCACCTAAGTTAAATCAACAGTTTATCATTACCCTCATACAATTTTGCAAACTTATACATGCAGAAACTTTTTTTTTTTTTTTTGGGGGGGGGGGGGGAATTGCAGTATAGCAGTGTTACCTGCTGAACGATATAGTCCAGATCTAATCAGTACTAATTTAAGTCCAACCAAATATAAAGTTTTGTTAAATTCCGCCCACTAGTTTGTGCGATAGCGCGTCCATGAAATTTTGGTAACACATAAACACAAACATTTTCTAAGAATGGTCGATTCGTGCTCAGGACATCTCGAAACGTGTAAATTCACTGAAAACCCGGAAGTTGAAAATTATCACAATACATTTTTCTTATGTATATAGAAGAGAGTAAAAATTATGTTTCAAGGGGTCTTGGTAAAACTGGAGGTTTTATATAAAAGCTTATATTTCCATTTAATATTTATGAATTGAACTACATTAGATTTGTTCAATAAAATATACATTCAGGCAACAGCTGTTATGGTTTTTGAAATAATTTTTCACAGATTTTAAATTTTTAAATTGTGTTTTCTTAGTTTGTATTTTTTCATGTATTCATGATCTTCAAAATGCTAAAACTTCTACTGATATTGATATTTATGAAAATACTTTTTTTTTTTTTTCTTTAAGATTTAATAGAGCTATTTAAAAGAATTAGGGGTGAATCTTGAAATTTATTAATTAGTTTTTTTGGTAATAAATAAATAAATAAAAAGCGCATGCTAAGTAAAAATTTGCAAATAAAAAAAGTGATTTTTGTTATATTTTTAATTCTTTTCCTCTCTTTGAAAGATATTGCAAAATCCATCGCCAAATCGTAAAATGTAATATTTCTTGACTGATAATGATAATACAATATACAATATTTTAAGCATGCTTTATTTTTTCAATATAAAGCATTAAATTACAAGAAAAACGCAGCAAGCATAGGAAAAGATGTTTACATATGCTTGTTATTTCAACTACAAATGCTGTTTCGCAACTGCGACAACGAACTTTAATCTGATTATTTTTGTTAGGCTTAATCCATTTCAAAATGTCTCATAGTAATTCTTTCCAACTGCGGATTTTTTTTTTTTCGGACTGCATTTCAGAAGAATAGAAGATAATCGAAGCTTCTAATTTGTTGGGAATCCTTTTTTTTATCCGAATTTGTCAGACAGGATTAAATTAGACTGGGATATGCAATTTTATTTTAGGTTATTTTCAAATATGTTGTACGAAATTTGACCACGTACCGTTTCACAATTTTATTACTTTCTCAAAACTGCGCAATATAATATGACTTGGATTTGTATACACATGTATGGCCGCGATAACTTCTGCAAATACGATTTCCATAAAATAATGTAAAATTTGAAGGGCTTTATTAAAAAAAAATCTTTATACCAAATCTAATCTATATCCTACTCCAAGACTTCTATTTATGTTATTTATTTTTTGTAATATTTTAATATACATTGGCAAATAAAATAGGCTCCAAAAAAACTTATTCCTACAGTAACAAATAATTTGTATGGATTTTATATAATGTAAGATATAATACAATTGTTAAGTATTCTTTTAGCCATTTGTTTTATTCAAAGTTTCAGATGCGTGTGCAAGTTTTGCTATTGAACCTCTAATTTTAAAAACTATAAAATTGCACAATAAATTTTGTAGAATGAATATTTCAGTACACGAAGTTTTCAATAAACTTTGACGAAATCAAAAGAAATTCATAAAATATTTTTTCGTCTAACAGAGACTCATCTATGCGGAACTGAGTGGCACAAGTTCTGCGGATAATGCGAATCGCGAGTAAACCTTAAAAATGATGGATAAATGAGATAAGAAAATAGTCTAGCTCAGAATCAAGATTGAATTGTATATAATACAAACAGTGAAAATATCCAAAGAATTTTTGTATTTTACATACTAAAAGATGTAAAAACAATAAACAAAAAAGTATTTACGATGAGGCAAGCTACAATCTGTAAGCTAACTTATGCACTAAAATAACAGTAACGCAGACATGTCAACATTTTAATTTATTCCACATCATTGTGTATGACCACCCTTTTTCCATAACACTTTATTTGTAGAGTAATTTTCTCCAAAATGTAATTATGATTAAAAAAAAAAAAAAAAAAAAAAAAAAAGTAGGGGGAAAAAAGTATGGGGAAAAAAAAAGAAAGAAAATGGGGTACTAATATCAATAGTTCGAAATAAAATTAAAATGTTGGCATGTGGTACCGTAATGTGCTGTACACAAAATAAAAGAAACAGAGTTCTTTATATTTACACACACACACACACCCTTAAAAAAGCAATCATTTGTTTTTGTTTCTTGTTGAGAAAACACTTTCTCTTGTTTCCGCCCTATGCGTCCGCAGGTAATCCGAAACGCGCATAATCCGCTCGTGGATAATCAATCGGGCGTTTACTGTACAACTGTTTTTACAAAACATGGTACAAAAAACTGTACAACATGGCACACACACTTTACAAACATAGTACTGTGTAATTTTGTAATTATAGGAAATAAGAAATGATTATACTATAGACCATATAAAAAGGTTTAATTTTAAAATTCACCGTGAAATAAATTTAACCATTAAATATGACTTTTGCATTTTATACGAAAAACTATATTTTTATGGATGCATACTTAACTTAAATATGTTTAATATGCACTGTATTAAATAATAAAAATGTGTGATTGGCGAATGAGTGTACAACATCACATCTATCACTATATACACTGATGTATAAGTTTTATGACATTTCATAAACTGCAGTATATACGAAGTTAGAAGTTCCCGTTAGAAGTTCGCTGAATCAAAGATGATCTTGTTCGTGTGTTGGCTAACAAAATCTAAGTACAGCTGATTACTTTTCTCAGAAGCGATAGGGCGCGATTTCTTGTAAGTGTAAATCGATTTCCCGAATCGATTTTTATATGTTAGTTACACATAAAATGCTTTTTTGTAACGCAAATGAAGAGTTTTCCGAGAATCAACAGATCACTATAAGACATATTAATTGCAAAAAATGATATAAATAAGTAAATTTAATGAAACTGTAAATCTTATTACCCCCCCCCCCCGAAAAAAAAAAAAAAAGGAAGGGGGTTATAAGTTGCAAGCCTTTTTCGTTCTGTAGCACTGTAGTTTTCAAACAAATGGACCGACTTAGTGCGCTTATTTATTTTTATTATACGGCAGATTTTAAACAAGCTGCTTCTTAGCTAAGTCTGGTGAAAAATCTCTTTGATAATTTCTAAAAAATTAATTGAAATGCGATTTTTTAAGCACAATTTTCTTTGACTTTTTATTATTACAATTGGCAGGCTCCCAATTGAACGTAGACAATTATAATTGGCGAACTTCCAATTCCAAACAGATTTCAAATAAAACACGTGATTCTTTGGATTGAAATATAAAAATCATTTTAAAAATCTTGAATTTTAAACCGATTTTGAAAAAATAAAAAATTGGCGATAAATAGTGATTGTTCAACAGTTCAAAAATCTCTAATTCGGTTGAAAATTCGATTATTACACATAGGTATTTTAAACTAAAATATCCCCCCCCCCCCATGGATGGAACACGGGCGCAGAATTCATACCACTATCAATGTAAGAAACTTTTCTACTGCTTAAATAAACGATATTATAGGTAGAAAAATTTCTTAAACGGATTCCGGTATGAATTCTGCGCCCGTGTTCCATCCCTGCCCCCCCCCCCCCCCACACACACTTAAGGACACTCTGAACTGCACTTTTAAAAATTTGGGAGCTGTTAATCTTTCAACTTCAAATTCGTCTTAGATGATATTCAAGTGGTCTTTATTATTAGAGCATAAAAAAGTTTATTTTATTTTATTTTTTATCGCGAAATGTTATTCAGTTTTTGTAAAGCGATCCCAGGTGAACGGTTCGAGATATTGAAAATACACATGTACCACGGAGAGCATTTATTACCGATTTTTACTGTACATTTTTTTTTTTTTTTTTTTTACGGATTTTTTATATTTTTTAAAAAAGTTTTAAAAAGGGTCCAAAATTTCTCTTTTTCTCAACCGTCTTTTTTGATGAGCACTGTACGACCGAGTAACAGTTCCATTTCTTAACAACCGGCATATTTTGAAAGCTCATTTAATCCTCTTTCGAACCATATAAACATTTTAACAAAATACGGATTAGCGATCCATATTTTTAGATTTTACGAAACATCGATTTTTTCACAAAACATTTTATAACTTAAAATTTTTTAAAGATAAATCTTTTTTTTTTTTTTCATAGATTTCGGTTAGACAATTCACTTCTCAAAAAACTGAATGAGTTATAATTTTTTTTAATTTTAGGCATAAAACCATTGAATACCGCATTCTTAATTCATTCGACTTCATGTGGTGGGTTACCATGGCAACTCCCATTCACAGAGAAAACGATATCTGGCGGGGGGAAAAAAAAAAACTTTTACCGGCGTGGAGAAAGTTTTCACTTCTTGCCACGGTAGAGTTCAGGTCACGTGTTTTTTGACTGCGATTAAAAATTGCAAATTTCAATATTCTTCAATTTTCCTTTGTCGCACACGAAACTTACTATATAGAGTTATCATCACAAAACAAAGTTGCAGTTCAAATTTCACCGATTTCGGAGAATAAACAAAAAATTTACATTTTAATTGCAAATTACATTTTATTTTAATACGCGTATTTCAAATTCTAATTGCGATTAAATTATTTTTAATACATCATTCAAAAGACATTTTGAAGTACTTTTATATTATCGAACATGGGATTCGAGATTTCACCTGATTTACACGTTTTGAGGTGTCCTGAATCGTTTTTTTTTTTTTTTTTTTTTTAAATCTCAGCTACTAATTAAAATAATTTCATAAGTAATCATTTAAAAGCTTTGTTGATTTAGAATTGAAAAGTAGATTACAGAAATTTCTACCGCCAGATGGCGCTGTAATATTTTAAAATTTCAATATTTTAAATTCTAATTATGATTAAATTATTTTTAATACATCATTCGAAAGATATTTTAAAGTTCTTTTATATTATCGAAAGTAGAATTCGAGATTTTACCCGATTTACACGTTTTAAGGTCTCCTGATTAGGTTTTCTTTTGTATCTCAGCTACGAATTAAAATATTTTTTATAAGTAATATATCATTTGAAAGGTTTGTTGATTTGGAATTGAACAGTAGATTACAGAAATTTCTACCGCCAGATGGTGCTGTAATATTTTAAATCTAATGAGCGATTAAGGTGTTGTATGTTCTAAAACGGGGATAAGGCACCACCGAGCGGGACTTTGCTAAAGTCAGAAATTTGAAAGATCATAACATGGTGAGCGAACAGGCTGTTTCAGATATTGAAACGGAAAGAGGGCACCGCATGCGCTACCGAGCGGAATTTACTGCGATTAAATTTTTCAATAAAGCTATTTTTACTATATGTCAATAAGCTGTTGTAAGACTTGAAACGGGAAAAAGGCGCCGCAGGCGCCACCGAGCGGGAGTTTCATGAAGTCGGATTTTTCAAGGATCGCGAACCAGCTGGTCGCTGAAGGCGGCTAGTAGAGAAATATGAAAAGTATTACAATACAGTAAAATTTATTTACTATAGAAAAATAAAATTACGAAAATGTAAAAAAGTTATGGTTTTATTTTAAGAGAATTTTAAATCAAATTATGCGCTACAAATTAGGAGGGAAAGAAACAAACAGATACAAAGTCATGTATGGCTTCATGATAAAGAAATATTTACATTGTCTCTGAGAAATTGTTCTACTTTCTTTATTTCTTCCTACAACTTACACATTCAACATAATCTCAGATTTATTCATGTTTGAAATGATATCAATCAAATTCGATTACACAGTTTAAAATCAGGAACGAAACGCATTTCAAATACATTCATAAATGCACGCTAAAATGTTTATTTTAAAAATTTACATAACAAACAAATGGTAACTAATGGTTACTTACAAGTTAACAAAAAATAACACTGATTTAAGTTTAGTTATCTAGAGTTAATAAAAAGATTTTTATACTTACTATATTTGACGAAAATCATATAAATGACTCCCCACCCCCACCCCCAATATAAAGCAAAAAAAAAAAAAAAAAAAAAAATCCCCCAAACTATTAAACTAAATAATTAAAAAATAAAATGAAGACCTTTTTTCTTTTATTGTGAAAATTTTTTTCCTTCGTACCCCCTCCCCCTCCCCCCTTTTTTTTTTTTAATAGATTTTTCAAATCCCCCGAATTTTCAAGGTACTCTGAATTCCAGATATCGTAGCAACCCTGATGATGTCAGTATTAACAAACGCAGTAATTTGCGATTTAATTCACATAGCTAAAAATTTCCTTAAAATAAAATGAGGGTTATAACTATAATTGATACAATTTAAATTTCCATCACAGTAATTTTATATATATATTAATGTTACTGATGAAGGTGTTAAACATAATAGTTAAATTATTATATCAAACTGAAATTGATTCTGATGTGCCTTTAAATAATATGATATAGTATTGCGTAACACAATTGTTGATATCCTAATTACTAATATAATATGCTCTAGGGTTGATATCCTTAAAATTACTCAACACGTAGATAGTCTCAAATCTCATTTTAAACTAAAAAATCAATTTTCTACATAATGGTCATATAAAAGGGGCGATTATGAGGTCATAAAAACATACCTGAAATTTTAGCAAGAAAATGTTTTCGGGTGGGGAAAGAAGATTAACTTATTGCAGGGAGGTCCAATCATTTCCTTATGAAAAATATTTTTAATAGGGTTCAACAGTAATATAAATTTGAAGTTTTAGTCTTATTTTATGAATTTAACAGCCACAAAAACTGGAATTCTAGAACTGAAAGGGAAAAAAAAATCTGAAATCAGGTAAATTACCTGAACACAATAATCCCTAATGTAATTACTATGTTACTATACCCTAATTAAAATAATTACAATTATTCACTTTCATATGTTTTTTGATTAATTCAAGCCTTCTATCCTAGTGTTTGACCATTGTAATGGTGAATCATCATTATTATAATATATACCGGGTGATTCAAAATAGATGTTACAGCGATTATCTCCTAAACTAAGAAAGATAGAAACAAACTTCCAATTACAAAATTAGAGCAAATTAAGAGTAAATTTCAGATATGGAATTTATTTTGTACAAGGGGCTGTATACATATTAAATACGAAATTTAATTTTTATACGGCCCCTCCTATCATGTGACTTATATTTAGAAAAACATTCTCTTCGCTGTAACAATCAAAATAAAAAAAAAATCATCTCTCTAAGTCAAAATCTCGCTGAGTTATTGCAATTTGAAAATGATGACTTACACCACTTTTTTTTCAATTTTGGCATCTATTTTTCAACGCCAACGAGCTCACTTTAGGGGGTTATCTATGAGATGAGAAAAAATTAAAAAAGATCCTTTGTTTTAAAACAGCAACTAAAATCGTTCAAACGCGTGAAATCAACAGTTTTAAGAACTTAATGCAAATTTACATTATTTCGTATTGTTAAAAAATTTAATACTTAAATTTCTTAGGGGGGGTCACCTGCAAATTAAAACACGTTAAGAGAGGGAAAAAATTAAAAGACTAGCAAAACCGTGTAAAATTTTCGTGCTTTATTTTTACCACTTTCCATCATGGTTGAAAAATTTAATGACTTCGGCTCTTCAACAATTCCAGCAAGATTGGAAAGTGTTAATGACTTCGATTTGTCTGTCTGTCCATCCGTCTTTCTGTGTGTCCGCGCTCTAACTCCCGTGAATATTCGCAGAATTCCCTGAAACTGATATATGTTATTTGAGTTCACGATCGGATGTTCCTTATAGAAAATGGAGTGAATACCTCTGCTGGCTTGTGCACAGGGACACCCGAAAGTATTCCAAGGCATTGTGTTCTATGAGAGGTATTTTTATAAACCATATTTTAATACCTTTAATTTATGCATATATTAATAAAATTTAAATACGTTATTATAGTTTTCTATCGGACATTTTCTATAGAAAATGGAGTAAACACTATCACTGGTTTGTATACAGGGACACCCGAAAGTATTCCAAAGCATTGCGTTCCTATGTGAAGATATTTCTATAAACCAAAATTTAATTACTTTGCATAAATCTTAATGAAGTTGAAATATGTTATTCATATGCACAAAAGGGTGTTTTCAAAACTGTACAGTATGATTAGCAATAGATTTACAGGGCACACAAAAATATTCAGTTACGTTAAGGGTTATTATTGAACATTTGCTGGAATTGAATTTTCGTTTACATTAAACCAGGGCGCGAAATTTCTGCTTGCCAGCTCGCCATTGGCGAGTAGAATTTTTACTGTGGCGAGTAAAAATTTGGTCAAGTTATAAAAAGAATTCATACACGATACGGTGGCAAAAAACATTCTTTTTACAGATTTAAGTATAGCAAAATCTTGCCATTTTATAACCGATCTTTATTTAACCTCTCTTTTTTAGACTCTCGGTGAGCCGTGTCTGTGTGTGCGTTGCCCGAGATCGCCCCGGCCTGGAAAAAGAAAAATGCATAGTGCATACATAAAAGTTTTGATCTCTTCGGCAGTTTTGTTTCTCGCATTGTTATTTCTCCAAGCAGAGTGAGAATTGCCGAGCAGAGAGTTTCTTTCCCCGTCGCCCACTATCCGGGAGATGAGATAGGGGAAAGTTTGCCTATGCGATATTGCCTCATGAAAATGAGCACGAGCCCTTTTTAAGATACTGCCTGTGTTTATTTTGTCGAATAATGATCAAAACACAGTTAATATTTTTCAGTTTTTCACTGAAACGTCAAAGATTTGCGCTTGTATAATGATTTGTAAGCAACGATTTTATCGAAAAAGCTATTCCGAAATGGCTATTTCAAATGACAACTATGAACTGTGTGCAACCACATATCCTAAAACTAATAGCCATATCACACGAGAGACATTCTTTCAGCATTTTAGTAAACACAGCATTATATCCAACATACTCAGCCTGATTTGGTTCAAGGACAGCAAGTTTTCGGATGATCAACTTTTACGAAACCGTTTAGAAAAAGCTGAGTATGTTGAGCGTGCTGATTAAAATTGACCAATAGGAGGAATAAACAGGATTTTTTTCCTGGAATACCTTTAGCGAAGGGAATACGATATCAATTCATCACGCTATCAATTCGGGGGAACCCTACGGACAATTGACCGGTTTCTCGTTCTTTCAGCATAGTGAACATGCTACGTATAATGTTGTGTTGAGTATATATGCTCCTATGTGATATGGTCATAACAGTGAGGACGCGTTCAAAATGTTGGAGGGATGCCACCTTGACTGATAGTTTGAAATTTGGAAAACATCCAGTAAATCCGTGCTCTGTGTGTTATTGCTCATTTCTCTGAGTCAGATGACTGTCACCCCTATTTTAGCATTGGACTCGTTGAGTTAGCACTTGCGCAGATGCTCCCATGGTTTCATGAAAAGTGATCGAAGAATACATTCCGTCTGATTACAAAAACAAAATGGACAATAAAGTCATTTCTAATATAAAAAGTTTTAAGTAAATAAATAGATAAACAAGGAAGCTTAATATTTCATAATAAAACGATTTTCACAGGATATTCTTTGACAAAGAATTTCTTCTTCTTCTTTTTTACTTTCTTATACTTTGTATAAGGAAGTATAGTAATCCCGATTTGCGAAATGGATTTTTTATTTCACATTGATCGAAAACGAAAGATCGCTCAATGTTGCCAATTTATACGTGTGATTGTCATGATGTCTAGTTGTACACCTGACAGTATCGTCATAACACGAGCTCTCATTTTAGAGATATAAGCGACTTTACACGATTTTTCGTGACGTCTGTATGTGTGTGTGTGTGTGTGTATTTCACATAACTCAAAAACGGTTGGAAATAGAAAGTTGCGAATTGGTACATAGGTTTCTTATAACATCTAGTTGTGTACCTCTCTTTTTGGAGTTTGTATTATTTTCCGTTTTGGAGACATTTAGGAAAATTAGGTTCATAATGACCAAAAATACAAAGGTTTTGGCCATTATCAAAAAACGGTAATAACTCAAAAACGGTTTGGGCAAATATTGCAATTGATTTTTAACTGACTTCCCGACTTCCCAACTAGCTAGACATCTGAAACTTTCAGAAAAGCTCAGAACACGTTGACAATGCATTTCTAAAATATTTTTAGCCAACTGTTTCGGATATCTGCCGCCTTCAGCAGCGTTTATATGATTCAAGAGAAAAATTATTTAACTAACTTCCCGACCAGCGAGACATTTGAAACTTTCAGAATAGTTCAGAACACGGTAAAAATGTATTTTAAAAAATATTTTTAACGAAATGTTTTGGATCTCTGCTGCCTTCGGCAGTTTTACCAGTACAAATCTTGCAATCGATTTTTAACTGAATTCCCGACTAGCTTCACATTTTGAAATTTTCAGAAAAGCTCCGAACACGGTGACAATGCATTTTTAAAATATTTTTAGCCAATTGTTTCGGAGTCACTACTGCCTTCAGCAGCGTTTATGTGATTCAACAAAAATTTTTTCAACTAACTTCTCCACCAGCTAGACATTTGAAACTTTCAGAATAGTTCAAAACATGGTGAAAATGCATTTTTTAAATACTATTAGTCAACTGTTTCGGATCCCTGCTGCCTTCGGTAGCGTTGCCAGTACAAATCTTGCAATCGATTTTTAACTGATTTCCCGACTAGCTGGGAATTTGAAATTTTCAGAAAAGTTCAGAACACGGTGACAATGCATCTTTTAAATATTTTTTGCCAACTGTCTTTGGTCAAATGACAATTCTTTTTAACATTATGTATATATTTCTAAAGGTGTATAAGGAAGTCATGTGGTGCCCACATCAGATTTTTTCTTTAATGACTCTTTGCATTTATGTTATTAGATATTTTAATCTTTTTCAAATCTCAAATACAATACGTTATAATGATTTTTAATTATAGGTGATTAGGAAATATGATGATATACGACACACTTTTAATATTAGTAAAAACCTAAGTATTTGTAAAAGCCTTTCAAATAGTTAGGAAAGAATAAAAACCCAAAATACGTAAAAAAAAGAAGAAAAAAATGGCAACCCTATTTTGTGGCGAGTAAATTTTTTTTTCGGCGAGTGAATCTGAGTTGAAATTTCGGGCCCTGCATTAAACATTTTCTAACAATTTTTAACTGTGAATAAGATTTCAATTAGCATTTTTTTTTTTTTTTTTTGTCTGACTGTCGATCTGTCCGTCTGCCCGTCCCCAGCGTCTATAAATATTTTGAGAAATGACATATGTTATTCAGGTTCACTATATGATATTCCCTATTTAAAATGGCATTAAATAATTCTCTACAATTGGTTTATGTACAGGAACGCACAAAAAATGCGTTTTGGGACAGATATTCTTATAAGTTACATTTAAATAACATTATACTGTAAAAATCATAAGGAAATTCATATTTATTGTTAATATTCTAAAATAATGTTTTGTATAGAATATAATATGGTATAGATGTATAATTCTATGTCAAGGGGGTTACCGCCCTTCTCAACCCCTGTTTAGTTATAGTGTCTATACTTATCAAAACATAAATCAAGTCTGTTATCAATTTCCTTAAAACTTGCAAACCTTGATCAACTTTTCAAGTGGCAACTAGATATGGAATCCAAAGTATCAAATTCGCATTTCCTGTAGTTATTACTTTCTCATACCCATAAGGTAGAGAAAGTATTGTTTTTGGGCCAAATTTTCGAAAGTGTGTTTTTGTTATATTTACACGTTTTGAGGTCCCCTGAATATGAAAATCGTGTTTTTAGCGGTTGGTCTGTGTATGTGTCTGTCTGTTATCAGCATATCTCATGAATAAATAGCAGCAGATATTCCAAACTTGGTATTTTAAATATGTATCATATAGGGATGCTACACTAAGCTTTTCATTGAGATGAAGCAAATGGTTCGTGTACAGGGACACTCAAGAATATTCAAATACATTACGTCTATGGGGAAAATTGGTAAGTAGAGTTTAACACCTATAGACTGCACTAAACCAAATGAAATGAATATATATTTTTTATATGCATAAAAACATGCCTCATGTAGAATATGGCAGGGAAATTATTCTCAGTTCATTTACAGGGCTACATAAAATAATTAGATTATAATGCAACAATAGCTGAAAATTGATGGAAGTGCATTTTAGGTTGTTCCGTATGTTATTACTATAGGTTTATATTTAGGTGCCCTTGTGGTTTGTACATATTCTTCAAAAGATATACAGGGTTGCAAATATTTAAGCTATGATATTCTTTTTTATTGCTAGTGGAAGTGCTTTAATATAATATTTTACCATGTCCAGGAAAGCTGCTCAGGAATGGAAATGAATTCCTCATAGACATATGATAAATAATGTATGTTTTTAAGCTAAATATGCAACGCTTGTGTTTTGTGTACTTACACGTTTTGAGGCTTCCTTATTACCAAAGTCAAGTTTTTTAAAGTTTGATTATTGCCTGCGTCGAATAATTTCAGGAGATTCCCCCCTCACACAGAACTAATTATCATATAAAACTCTTCCGAAGCCTAATTTGAATTATTTTAACATAGGTTTACATAACAGTACTCTTTATGTTACCTCTTAATTTATAACCTGTATTTAAGGTATTAAATTTCAGGGTAAGAGAAAGTCATGTGAGTGTCACACCAGATTATTTGTTGTTAAATTAGGCTGATAATTCAAATATATAGAGATCAACGAATAAAAATTTACCTTTCGTATTCAGGAGGCCTTAAAATGTGATATTATACAGAAAAAAAATCGCTCTCCAAAAGCTACTTTGTTTACAGTATGGGTATGAGAAATTAATTTTTCGTTCTGTGTCAGCAGTGTTCTTCAAAAAAAAAAAAAAAAAAAAAAGCAGCAAACGCTTACACCAATTACATTTAATAATAATAAAAAAAAATTTTACCTTAATTTTAGGTAGCCCTGTATATTGTCTATAAACTATATACACATGACTTTGTACACGTAAATTTAGTGTTATATGTAAAATGGGTAACACAAAATGAAATACACTTCCAGCAATTCCCAAGTATAGCTCCAATATATCGAAATACTCTGGGTAACCCTGTAAATGAATGATGAATGGTTGCTATACCACAATCTACATAAAACATGCTTTTATGCGTATAAAAAATTTGTTCTTTTCATTTTGTTTAGGGCAGTCTATACATGTCACACTGTACATATGAGAAATTTCGCTCACAGACGTAATGTATTTGAATTCTTTTGGATGACCCTGTAAACAAACAATTGTCTGATCGTAACGTATACTTTAGTGTAGCACCGTAATATGATACGGATTTAGAATATCGAATTTAGATTTTCTGCTACTATTTGTTCTTGAGATATTCTAATATTACACAGACACACTTACACAAGGAGAGAGAGAGAGACCAACCGCTAAAAACATGATTTTTGAATTCAGAGAACCTGAAAACGTGCTAATATAACAAAAACTAATTTTCGGAAATTTGACTCAAAAACATTTCTTTCTCTACACCTTGTACATGAGTAAGAGAATGTATATAGAAAAAGAAAAAAAAAAATGAATTTGAAAATTCCCTTTTAGTACATAAATTATTCATAAATTTTATTTGTTAAATTATCAGTGAGTATTCTCTTGTGTATACACTAGGAGAAAGAGAGACATTACAGGTTAAAATAGCCGTCTTTCCCTAAATGATTTCTTCCCCCCCCCCCCCCCGAAACGCTGATCAACGTGTGTCATATTACAAAAGCAATAGTAATTACAATTTCTCACTTTTGATACAACCCCTTAAGAATTGGCGAAAAATGCTAGAATTTTCAAATTGCAATAACTCAGCGAGATTTTGACTTAGAGAGATGATTTTTTTTTATTTTGATTGTTAGAGCGAGGAGAATATTTTTCTAAATATAAGTCATATGATAGGAGGGGCGGTATAAAAATTAAATTTCGTATTTAATATGTATACAGCCCCTTGTACAAATGAATGCCATATCTGAAATCTACTCTTAATTTGCACCAATTTTGTAATTCGAAGTTTGTTTCTATCGTTCTTAGTTTACGAGATAATCGCTGTAACATCTATTTTGAATCACCCGGTATATATATGTGCGTGTGTATAACATTTTGAAAATTAATAGAATCTTCTTACCTTTTTTTTTTCGTGATGTTAATTAATAAAATCTTTCGATAATTTCTCGTTACAATTTAATTTTTGTTTGCTTATTAATATTTTTTATTTATTTGTTTATTTGCAGTAATAATTTTTTTTAACTTTTTCTTTGGTACCAATATGGTCTTGCCGAGGATTTGGGGAATGCTGGGCACCCTCTGCTCCTCCTTGATCAAGTAATTATTATTTTCTGTTATATTTAGTTTATATATGTTATATATGGTCTTTTCAAATATCTTTTGCCTTGTATAAGACAAAATATATTTGAAAATATATTAGGTCGTTGCAAAAGTTCGTGCGGTTTTTTATTGCTTCATTTCATAAAAATACGTCAAATCAAATGACAATTTTTCATCAAAATACTCTCCATTACTTCCTACAACCTTTGCCCATTTTTCGGGTAACAAAACGGCGATAGAAGCTCTCGTCTTTGGAGGCAATAAAATGATCCGCGTCCGCACGAACTTTTGCAACGACCTAATATTTGAAACAAATGTGTTCATTCACTTTCATGTGAAAGTGAATAAGTCTTATATCCTGGTGTTTGATCATTGTAATGGCGAATTATTATTATAATAATATATAACATTTTGAAAATTAACGAAATCTTCTTAACTGTTTTTCTTCTTCTTTTGTGATGAATAGTATGCCTTGCATTTTGAAACCAACATGCTATAAAATATTATGACCATAAAATGTAAAAAAAAAAAAAAAAAGAAAGAAAGAAAGAAATGAAAAGAAAAATTAGTGACAAATACATGAACGATGTTGTTGCGTCATGCGGAATTAAAAAAAAAAAATTGTTTCTGAGAACGGAAAAAAAAAAAAAAACTGATCGTGTTTATGCGGCATGATTTTCATCCATATTTCATGGTACTTTTAAAAGTTTAAGAAGTAAAACAAAATTTCATTTTTCATTTCTAATCTTGGTTTTCTTTTTCTTTTTAAATGGCGAGTCAAACCTTGACAGCCAATAGCAACTTTATGTCGACATCGATGAATAATTATTATAGCACTGTAAGACCTTCGTTTTCCCTTCGCATAAACTTTTTTACAAAGGGTCGAGGTAATCAAGAAAAGACACAGCCAAGCTTTACAATGAAAGCAGATGTATATAATATAAAGAGAGCTCATTAAAATAAACACTTTTTAACTACATAGTAACAAACTTAGCGAGGGAGGAAAAAAAAATTCTCATTCCATTTCAGATTTGGGATTTTAATTTTAACAGCAGTAGAAAGAAAAGTAAAGAAAATATGTTAGTTTCGTAAACTGTTTCACTTTAATGAACAAAAAGTACTACGCGTTTTCTATAAAATAAATAATTTCAACCAATGGAAGTATTTAATGTTTTAAACATTAATTTCGGAGATGGTAGAATGCAAAGATGTATTATGAATGTAATTATCGATATACTCTTTAGTTTGATGCCCTCGAAACTGCAATCAGATACTTACCGTGATGAATTATTAAAAACAGATGTCATTTTTGTAAATGTATATCTTTATAAATAGAATGAAAATATATATATATATATATATATATATATATATATATTCGTCAAGTTATAATAATTTATATTTTTGTTTTTAAATATAATTCATCAGATAAAATTTCAGCATACGATTATTACAGTAAAAAAATATAAACAAAAAAATTTAAGTTATTTCACTTGTAAATGCGGAATAAAGGTAAGGTTTATAAAAAAGGTGAAACAGACATTAAAATAATAATAATAATAGTATAATCTATAATATTTCTCCAACGTGGACCAATTTCAATTAATTTTTGTCGAAACGATACGATAATGGTGAAATTAATAAAATACGCGAGGCTAAGAAATCATATTTAACAATAAACAATATTTAAACACGCGGATTCAGCTCAATGATCTAATACGAAAACATGATGACATTATTTTATGGATATATTTTTAAAAGTTATTTCTTCAGAATCTTTGCAAGCATCATTTTAAACCTAGCAATATTTTAAAGATGTAAACAAAATATGAATTATTATCATAAATTGACTAAAAAACGCAATAATAAAAAAGTATAATCAAAATAGGATTTTTTTTTTTTTTTTTTAAACAAAAAATTACACCAATTAAATAAAATGTCATTGCATTCTTGGCGAAGACGTCATGGGGGTCCTTTACTGAAACTGTACTGTCTGCGGGAGTATGAAAACTGAGTCGTCAACCATGAATTTTATTTTGATACTTTTCTTTGAATGATTCTGGTTTCACTACTACACAATATTTATTTGGTTATAATAGTAATTTCGTTTCAGGTAAATTAAAATTTTAATTAGGTTGTGAAATTTGTGTAATATTTATAAGATTCAAATTTTAAAGGTAAATAACAAAAGAAATGAAGTGCGAAAATTTCGCACGGGTTTGTTAGTAATAACTTAAAAAAAAAAAAAAAAAAAAAAAAAATAACTTTACACAATCGAAAATATCCCCATTCGACTTGCAGACCTTTAAAACGTATCTGTACCAATTTTGAACGGCCTAACTGTATTTCTATTTGTTTTTGCCTCATAGCCCCCCCCTTACCCCCTCACCCCCCTACCCACCCCTCCTAATGATTTCACAAATTCAAAAATATCCGCAATCGATTTGTAAGTATCGAAAACCTCTATGTACCAATTTTGAACGATCTGACACTATTTTCATTTTTTTGCCCCCCCTCCCTTCCCCCCCCCCTTTTGCCCCTCCTAATAACTTTACACAATCGAAAATATCCCCATTCGACTTGCAGAACTTTAAAACCTAACTGTTCCAATTTTCAACGGCATAACTGTATTTCTATTTGTTTTTGCTCCATAGCCCCCCCCCCTTGCTGCCCCACCTGGGGGCTGAATTTCTAAAATTCCAGAAATTTTTTTTTAGATAGTTGCCTTAGCTGTATTTTAGAGCAAAAATTTCACGTATATCTATTATTTTTTTGTTTGGGATATATAGGATTATGCGAAATCACGTTTTACGCATGCGAAATCACGTTTTGCCCCCCTCCCCCTGCCCCCCTTGGGGACCGAATTTCAAAAATTTCAGAAACCGATTTTTAGACATTTGTATTAGCTATATTTTAAAGCAAAAATTTTACGGATTTCTGTTTTTTTGTTTGAGATATGAAGGATTTTGTGCAATCACGTTTTGCTCCCAGAGAAGTTACAAACATACATACAGGTGAAGCTAATATAAGCGTGTTAAAAAGGCGGTGGGGATGCATCAAACGTAATCACAAAAATATTTTAGTATTTCCAAAAAAAAAAAAAAAAAAGCAAACTGGTGAATTGTTTGTTTCTAAAACAACTGAATACTTAAACAATTTAACGCATACTTAAATAATTTAAACTAGTATGTGGTGACCATCACACAACTTTCTTCTATATTTTCCTGTAATTTCGAATTATTTTGTGACTAGTTTTAAATAATAAGCAATTTATGTATGTTCGAAAAAAATTATTTTTAGTTTTTTATCGTACCATAGTTAAGGGAAACTTTGGTCTTCATAAAAACTTTCAGCCCCCCCCCCCTTTTTTTTTTTTTTTTTTTCCAAATGTTTACAATTTTGAGGTATGAGGAATTTTGACATCCCGAAAACGATGCGTCCGTACTTAGGGAGCGTGATTACGTGAGCTGTTCAGGGGGAGGGGGGGGGGGCAAATATCACGTAATTTTTTCCCCGCAAAAAACAGTGTAAAATTTACGAGAAATTTGAGTTAAATTCAAGTAAAACATGTTTCTTGCCTTAGATTGGCAAAATTTGACACGATAATATTTATCGTGGCTATCCGAACGCCGCGAAGCAGCACAGTGGCCTTTCAAAGGCTACTGAGCTTCTATGCGCAAGCGACAACGATTTAGAGTGGCTAAATCAGAGGGAAGTTGAAGGAGCAGATGACTTTACTGAAAAGACTGAAAATCACATGGCTATGTTGTTTCCAATACTCGCTCTGGAGACTGTGCACGAGTCCCCATAGACTGAATTAGAATACATATTCTTTTATTAATTTTAGTAGTTTCTAAAGTATTTTATTGTTCAATTTTATTAATGTGATTCCAGACTACGATCTATGCAATCATAAAAACTAGTCTTAAATCATCAATATGATGCGCAAATATTTCATACTTAACATATTTCAACTTTTTTTTTTTTTTTTTTTTTTTTTTAAGCTTGATAACAAAGAAGAGACGTTTAATTGCATAAAATTACAAAGAGACAGACACACATTGCCTAGAGTTATATTTTAAAAGATTCACGTGTAAAGAAATTTTATTATTATCATTTAATTTTTAATGTTAGAAACATAAGATAAAAGTTTTCTTTCTTTAATGCACAGGCTCAAACTAAACTTGTAATATGAATTTATGCATCAATTTTTTTCTGTTTTTTTTTTTTCCCCTACTGAGATAACATGTGAGTAAAACTTGAAAACATTGAACACTTCTAGAGGACTTTTAAAACAGTTCAAAATAGATTTAGAAACTGTTTTTAGTTTTATTCGTTAGGTTAGAAACAGAACATACCATTTCTCTGTGCGGGAAGAGTGGACCAATCGTCCCCTTAACCCGTTAGTAGTCGCTAGTTGGTCGATTCGCCGACCACCCCTTCAGTTTTTATTCAACAGCAACCAAAATTTTTTAGAAGTGGCATTTGATATACATAAAAGGCGAATCGACTCGAATAATCGTCGATTATGTATATCAAATGCCACTTCTAAAAATTTTTGGTGGCTGTTGAATAAACAATGAAGAAATGGGCGACGAATCAACCAACTAGCGACTACTAACAGGTTAAAATCCCTCCATAGATTCGTTTACACATTAAAAAAATTTTTAGAACCGTTAAATTAGTGTAATTGTTTTCGAAAAACTGATTTTTAACATTTTATTTTTTTAGTTAAAAAATGAGAAAAATCTACTTAAGTTATTTTTTTAACTCAAAAACAAAATTTAAAAAAAAGAGTATTAATTTAAAGGTTGTGATGTTATGTTTAACACAAAGGGAAATGCAATTGCAGCAATTTCCAATTGCAGCCCTTAATGTTTCTGAGATTAAGCATATATTATTTTAGTATATTCACAATAAACATAGATTTACTTAAGATTTTTGCAGTAGAAAATTATTTATATGTAATTTATATAAATATTATCAGCCTAAAACGCAACGCATTATTTTTTTTTAAGTGTCCTGGCGCACAAACCATTTGTACAGGACCTAATAATGACATTTTAAGAGGGAACGTTCCCCAGTCAACTTGAATAACATATATCAATTTGGATGGAATTCTGGAAATATTTACGGACGATGGAGGCGAGCAGACAGATACACTAATTCAAATAATATTCATACTTAAAAAGCGTTAGGAAGTGTTAAGAAAACTTAATATAATTGAAAATGTGATTTTCAGTAAATTTTCAATAATGGCCCTAAATGTATTTAACTGAATATTCTTGTGTGGCCCTGTAAATCTTAATGCTAGTCATGCTTTATTCTATAGAAAGCATTCTTTTGTGCATATGAATAACATGAATCTGAAATATAGCCTTCCCTTAAATGACAGAAAACGCTTTATAGCCATTTGTCGAGCGATTTGCACCAAAAGTTATGTATGTCAAAGTGCAAATACACTTAAATTTATATGAAATTCTGAGCAACATTTCTTGAATTAGTTGCTACAAAATTTTTTTTACGCACACAGACATTTTTTAAAAACTGGTCAAATTGTGTTCTGGATATCTCAAAACGTGCAAAACCATGGAAATCCTATAGAAATTTTTTATGAAAAAGTAAAAATCAGATAGTATCTAAAGAAATGAATCTGGAAGAAGATATCTGTATAATTTTTCAGAATTTATTATTAAAACGTTTAATGCACAAATTGTAATTATTCGCAACTATGCCAGTCGATGTTTAACTAAGAGCAGCTAAACAATATTTAAAAATCAATCAATCTTGCAAAATAGTTTAAAAATCACACTACAACAGTTAAAAAAAAAAAAAAACATTCTTAATGCAATTATTTTTCTCAGAAATCCAGAATAGGCTTTTTAAATAACCCTTCATAAAAACGAAACCTGAAATTTAATGAGTTTCTTTCTTCTTTTTTTAAATATTTGTTTGTTTACTTTTTGATCTAATTTTATATAACCATCGAATTATCCTTCATATAAAACTAATATGCTGTGGCCACCACATGACTTTCTTCAATATTTTCCTATGCAAATTCACTCAGTAAAAATAATTTATTAAAATTATTATTTAAAAAGAAAATTATTTTCCATGATAATGCAGACGATTCCCATATTAGAGAATTAATATAATACTAAATATCCAAAAAAATTCCATTTTATTTTCAATATTAAAAAAAAAAAAAAAAAAAATGGTAACTTTGTTTCAAATTAACACAGATTTATAGTTCAACCATTCGTTTTAAAGGTATTGACGAGACCTTTCGAAGGAAAAGATACCCATTTTGAAACATTACCACCCCTGAGGGGGTAACAGATGCCCCCACATGCACATTTTTTTTTTTTTTTTTCTAGTTAACTACTACTATTATCAATAATTCATATTAATTTTACAATAACGAGTTTAAAATAACTCATTATGCACATTTATACGAAATTTTGTCCTAAACTGCCATGTTAAAAGTTTACAAAAAATTCGATCACAGCGCCACCTGTTGAGCAATTGATCCCCAAATCTAATCAGCACCAGTTTATGTCAGGGTCCAACTAAATATCACGTTTGGTTAAATTTCATTCATTGGTTCGTGAGTGACAATGTCCACAAAAATCGTGATACACAGAGACAGACAGACACTTTCTAAAAACTATCAATTCGTGTTCATGACATCCCAAAACGTGTAAATCCATCAAAAAACGGAGGTCGAAAAATTTCCCGAATCCAATACTTTATCCATATTACATACAGAAGAAAAAAAAAACGGGGAGGGAGGGTAGAAAGTGAAAAACGACCAAGAAAAGTTTGTTTTTCGATACAAGACACATGATATACAAAACAATGTATCTTTATGTACGAAACAAATAACAAACAACCCGTCTCCAAGATTTCACTACGCAATAGTAAACAGTTCGGTTTGAGCGGGAAATCTGCGAAATGACTATCATTTGGCGACGAAAACAAACACGTGCCATTTGCAGCCATGACGTCATCAGACACGCAAGTTGTTGCTAAGGTCACCTCTTTTAATACAAGTACAAATTTTCACCTAAAATATTTGGAGGCTTTTTAAATTTCGCCCCCTTTTCATACATAAATAGATAAACATTAAAATACGAAAATAAGAATTATTACTACATCAACACAACATTCATAACATATTTTAAATGTTCCAAATTAAACTCATCAATGTTTAGGCATTTCATCTTTTCTATATTTGTTATGATTTTATTGTAATGAATATCAATATTGTACGTGAACTACAGTATTGCTTGTAAGAGATGCTTTATTACATATACTCAGAATGTCCGCTTTCGCGGTCAGTAACCTGAACGCGATGTTGCCCAGTTTCAGATATAGGACGAAACACGTACAATCAAAAGGTAGGAAAACTGCGCTCTTTTCAAAGTAATTTTTCGGACGGAAAGAGAAAATTAAAGGAAAGAGTTTTAATGCCTCTCTTCCCTGTTTAGAGTAGGTTTATTTAAAATGTAGTAATATTTCGCTGAAACACGGAAATAAACCATATAATTTTAAGTCCTTAAACGTATTCAATAAATTGTAACAGTTAAAAATTTGAATAAAAAAGAAAGAACCTTATTATGTGTTTTTCAAATACACATTAAACAATTCAGTTTTTTTTTTTTTTTTTTTTTTTTTTTTTCAATCACAATTCATTTTAAAATTTTATGTTTTGTTAACATTTTAATAAAATCTCTTCATATTTTAAGTTATATATATAACTGAAAATATATTGAGTGAAAATTCATCGTAATAAATTTTAAGTAGATTATTCTATTGAAAGATAGGTATTCAGATTTTTCGTTAGACGATAATTTAATTATTTTTTTTACTTCTATTTAAAGTTTAAAATAATATTTGCTTTACATAAAATACTAAATAATCACATGTAATTATTTATATACCATTTCGTATTATCAGGGTTGTTATTTCGTCCACTTTTTTGTCAAAAGTCCGGGACGCCGGACAAAAGTGGAAAAAACCTGGAAAAAACCACACGAAAGTGGACAAAATAAAATCCACTGAAGCATGTTCAGTGCATAAAATTATTCTGTTAAAACAATAAATTGCAATTTTAGCAATAGAAATATTTTATTAAAAATTAATAATTTGATTAATGAAAAGTGCAATTTCATTTCAATCACGGAAAAAAAAAAAAAAAAAAAAAAAATCATGAAGAAAATGTTAATTACATTAGTTTACAGTTTGTAGATGTAACAAAGTAAATCTGTTGTGGTGGAGTATTATAATATTATCATACTGGATATTAAGAAAAAATATATATATTTAACGCTTTATCTAAATCTTTAAAAACAAAAGAAATAGGCACAGCTGTTTAGCCAGAAGATGATTTCATGCACAATGTTGAGTTATCTTCTGTACATAATGTTGACAATTAAAAATGAAGAATAACTTACCCCCCCCCCCCTTCAATTTCCCCTCAAAAGAGACTATTTTCACAAACGATGTGATTGATTAATACATACACGATTATAATCTTAAAAATAATTTAAGTTGTTTCTTTGATATTTTGTACTTAACTTGGAAATATCTTATTTAACATTTCTATACTAGGTTTAAAAAAAAAAAAATATATATATATATATATATATATATATATATATATATATATATATATATATCATAAATGTAGATAGAATGTTTTTATCAATTTACGTCCACAGTCCTTTCAAAGCAAAGCTTTCATTTCTATATAACATTTTATTTGGAATACCAACATGTCATTTTTCAATCCAATAATTTAAAAAAATCAAATTTACATACTTAATCATTTAATAATTTTATATTCTTATTTTAATTTTGTAAAAAAATATTACTTGGTAATAGAAATTCCAGATGAAAAAAATATATAATTAAATTTTACTTCCACATACAAAAGTTGTTTATTTTTCACAAAAGTAATGTCTTTAATAATATAAATGTGACATATGTATATAACTGTATATATATATTTATAATCAGTTCGATAAATATGCAGAAACTTTAAGAGAAATAATAAAAATGTTGAATGACTCCATTCGACTTTCTGAACATTAAAGTAATTCACTGTTGCTTAAATAAAATAAAGTAAGAGAAGTCATTAAATAAACAAATGAGAAAATTATAATAAGTGTTTGATTATTTGCTCCCAAATAGTGTATTGTTTAATGGAACGGAATGCATCAAAATTCTTTTGTGTATCTCAGTAAAAGAACTAATAGTGTTAGATTCACCAAAATGTATACAGTTTGTGTGACATATTTATGATTTGTATATGAATTCAAAGCTCAATCAAATGAGTCATTCAGACGCCATCACATGTTAAATAAATTCAGACTATAGGCCATAATATTACAGAATTTTTTGTTATTTCCCTGTAAAAAAACTATAAATGCTAGATTCACCAAAATAAATCTACACGATTCATTCGACAGTGACCAAACATGTATATAAAGTTTCAGCTGAATTGAATAAGAAATTCAGATTCTATCACACTTTAAATTATTTGAGCCCATAGGCTATAATGATAAGAATTTATCTTTGTGTCCTGGTTAAAAGAAAAAAAAAGTGTTCCAGATTCTCCAAGATGTATACAGTATGTTCTACGATAGCCTATAACATATGCACCAAATTTTAGCTCATTTGAACAAAACATATCGACAATATTGTGTTCACTCTACTCAGATATACATACATCATCGTAAAATAGCAAAAATGAACTCATGGAACCTCAAAACATGTAGATACACCAACATCACAAAGTCAAATTTTTGTCATGATTACAATACTTTCCTTACCTATGTATTTTCAGAAAGTAAAAAATTCCATGAAAGATGTGAATCATTCATTTCACCATCTTTAATAAAAAAAATTTTTTGAAGGTATTTATACGACTTTGAGGGAGGAGATGACAATGTAGTTCAAAGCAGTGGGGGAGGGGGGAGAGAGGGGAATTAAAATTGAAACTATAAACTATCACTTTTGTATCCAACCCACCCATAGTAAAATAGATATATTTATTTATTAAATATTGTTAACTTCGCATGTCCATTTCAATCATTCATGTCTATTTTGAAATATTTAAATTGATTATATTCACATACACAGTGTTCAGGAATTTGTAAAAAAAAATGGTCGCCAGCAAAAATTTCTGGTAGCCCATAGAAAAATATTCTCCACCGTTTTCTTTCTTTCTCTTTTTTTTTTTTTTTTTTTGTTTCAAAATTTACTTGAATTTTGAAATTAAGATTCTATATATAAAAAAGAGTTATTTATTAGGCTTGAATGATTTTTTTTTTTTTTTTGCTTTTACATCAGGAAACACTTGTTTAAATTTAACATCATGAAACTGGTTTAATTATTTTCATTAAACCAATACACCATCGGCATTGATACATCATTACACTGGTACAACGATTCAGCTCCAGGTCGATAGCATGGGCAACCAGGAGCAGTGTAAACTAATTCCCTAAAACAGTGCAATAATTTAACATCGAGTTGTGAAACATGCATGGAGATGCATGTACATCCCCTAATTCCACACAGTGTCTCAAAAAGTGGTGAGAGAAGCAGGAATCAAAACAGCGTAAGTAGAATTAGAGCCTGATTCTGGGTCCAATTCTTTCACCAAAATATATATTAAAAAAAAAAAAAAAGAGTTTCCTTAAAGTTGAAAACATTATTGCTAATTAAACAATATTGGTCGCCAATGGTGACCAGGTGACCATATTTCATGACCTCTCACATACACATATTGATAAAGAATTGCATATATATAAGGAAAGAATAAAGGTAATTTTTAATTTAGTACTCGCAAATAATTAATAGTGGACAAAAGTGGACAAAACGGTATTTTGTCCGGGACGGTTTTAATCAGGTTTTTTCCACTATGGAAAAAACCGAACAACCCTGCTTATTATGCAATATAAATGACTTGAAATTTTATCATGGGGAGGGACAAAACAAGAGAGAGAGGGGAAAAAAAATGTTTTTCAGAACTGTTTATGACTAAAAAAAGAATATGTAATTCTTTATTATTTGAAAAATGTAACCAGAATTGATTAAAGTTTTTTTATATGCATGTAATATCTATTTTTTAAACTATCTGCACCTTATAACACAGATAACTCCACACCCATTCGCAATTGCTGAACGGAGCTCCACCATTATTAATACCCAAATAACTGAATATTTCTAGGGGTTTTAAATTTTAATTTGATTTAACTAAATGTCAAACTTTGAAAAACGAAAGGGTGAAAACTTTTCCATCAATTGCTGATATCACTGGTACAGGGTGGTCAGAAAAACATGATAGAAAGTATTTTAAGTTTCTGATTTCAAATGTATTGATGCAAATATAATTCTTGCATATTATAATAGCACATATAGTGACATTTCAGTTGAATGCTTAATTACCGGAAATAAAGAATAAGCAATATAGAATCACAAACCTTTTAAGATCGATTATACATTGTAAGAAAATTTTATGAGAATAACCGATGTAATGTCCCCGTTCGACGAGCATGTCGTTCAGAGTTCAAAAAGAAAAGGACGCTTAGTGAAGAGATAATCGCGCAGTAAGTTATAGCACTCTAAAGTCGCAGTGATTTTTAAGCCTGATGTAATGGTCCTAATCTCCCACTGATTTTAATTGTTTACATGTTGATGGACAGATATGAATCTACAGGGAGTGTTTAGGATGCAAAAAGAAAGGCATCGGGACGAAAATCAGCAGTTGTTACTGACGACATCAGGGAGCCTGCACATGCATAATTTGAGGATCAGCCAACGCCAACCACTTCCACTCGACAGGCAGCTCAACAATTAAGCATATCCAAAACATCATTACAAAGGCTAATGAAAGCAGTAGGATTGTGTTCATACGAGATCCAAATGTGACAGCTGATAAAGAATACTGTGCAGCGGAGATATTTCGCAAACCACATAATCGAGGAACTTACAATCATAAAGTCCACCATGATTTATGCGAAAATTGCTGTTACATATTGTACGCCCGATGGGGTGATGAATCAACAGATTGCAATCAACAACGCACGTACACAGTCATGCTAACGTCATAGTTTATGAGAAGGAAATGAAACAAGCTACCAACCTCCGGAGTTTTCAAGCTACTTCATCCGTAACTGCAATTTGCAGATACGGTGCGAAATCGGAGTTCGCTTGTTGTAAACAAGATAACAATAAGGAAAGGAAAAGCATAGCTTTAAATACGAGATGTGTAGAGTGTAGCAGAAGCAGGCTAAAGCATAGTTACTATGCCATAGTTGTTGCATAGTTGCACTATTGCATAGTTGTTGGCAGCCCTGTCAACAGGACATGCCAGTACTGGTTCAAGCCAGATGGGGCTCGTCCTCAAAAAACTTCTGATGTCTTCACGTGGCTTGAAACGACGTTTGGTGAGTGTTTGATTGCATTGGATGCAGAGAAATTCACGGGGCACGGGATAGAGTGGACCCCATACAGTCCAGACCCAAATCCGTGTGACTTATTCTTATGGGGTTACATCAAGGTTAGAATCTATAGGAATAGCCCTGATTCACTAAAGGACCGAAAATTGGCTATCAGAAGTGAGATTGATGCACTTGATTACGACACACTCCAGTGCATTTTGACAGAGTTTTGGAACCGGCTTTATAACACTATAGTCGGGGACGGTAGACATTTTAAGCATCTTGTATATTAAATGTCATTCATATCTTTATTCAATAAAATATGTTTCATGTTCTTGCATGTTGTCTTTTTTCCACAATGATCACTTACTTTCTATCATGTTTTTCTGACCACCCTGTATTATTCACGAATTTATATACTAGGAAAAGAAAGGCGAATAAATTATACAGAAATTACTAAATATTAGAGTTACATCGAATAGAGATTTTTGCCGAATATTCGGTCAAAAATTTGACCGAATATTTAAATTACAATCTAAATATTCTTTCACACCCAGAATAACTTAATTATATTTTATCATTTATTGCATTTAAACAAAATACAATGTGCATTAAAAAGTATCAGCGTAAAATCTAAGCATTAAAAGATAAATTCTAAATAGAAACATAATATACGTTTTTTTTTTTTTTCCCCCTGATGATTGTTTTTTACTTTGTAAAATCTTGAATTTCAGTAAAATGGCCAGATACATTAAATAAGAATAAATCAAAAAATTTCCCTTTTTGAATTTTCAAAAATTAATCTTATTTATATGCAAACATATATGTATAAAGTACTAAGATAATGTTGTAAGATCCAGATTTAAAAAAATTAAACAAAATTATCTAATAGATACAACAAGCTCAAACGCACATAAATATATATATATATCTATGTTTGTAAGTTTACTATGTATTTGAAAACTCAAAAATAATTTTTAATATAATTCCTTTTTACTTTTTTTTTTTTAAGTCCTGTGTGGATTATTATTATTATTATTTTCTAAATTTTGACTAATGATGATATGAAAGCTAAATAAAATTTGTTCTTATTCCAAAATAATTACAGAAATAATTTTTAAATATAACTTCATAAATTGTTCTTTAAGTATAATTTTACTAATTTAAATATAGTCCTAAAACTATTGATGATTTTAAAATATATATATAATTTTATACCATAAAAAATATTTTGATCTGAACAATTTCAATATTTTAATTTCATTTTAAATTTAACTCCACTATTCGATCGCCGAATATCAAGATATTTGGTTGACCAGAATATTCGGTGACATCTGCCGAATATGCAGAATACCGAATAGTAACCAAATGCAACTCTACTAAAAATCATTACATTCGTTAATTACTTTTTTAAAGAGATTTTCACTTTATGCTATTACATAAAGTGAAATAGCCTTTATGTATACAGTCGAACCTCGTTAACGTGAATTACTTTTAACATGAACTGTTTCCACAATCTCAGTCAAAAAGAAGATTAGTTTAGTTATATGAAGCTTAGTTACTTACTGATAGCATGAACTACTGATAACATGAACAATTTATCCCGCCCCTTGAGATTCACGTTAATGAGGTTCGACTGTATTAATAAACAGGGTTGTAGTGATTTAAATCAAGGTTTTTTTTTTTTAAATCACTGATTTAAATTACTTCTTTTAATATCAAAGTTATTGGCTTTAATGGAACGAAATTGTTTATCTAACTTTTAAAAATGAGGTTTTTAAATATTCTTATGAAAATTAAAAAATACAATTTGTAAAATATAACAAAATATTTCATTAAACGAGCTAATATTTCTCATATCTTGACTTTAGATTCATCTCTACTAAGCAACATTAATAAACACAAAAATAAATTATACCTTAACTTTCTTAATTATTTATACATTTTATTATATATTTTAATTATTTATACAAGCACAACCTTATGACTGGTGTATGAATTGAAATATTTAATTAGTGTATAATTCATTGATTAATATATTTATATATATGCTCGTTCGCCTTTGCTCACCTTGTGGTTGATAAAGAAAATATTTCCTTGCTTATTTAGCTCTAATACCAGTTTTATCATTTAACATCGGCTCACATGATATTTTAAAAATAATGGCATATTTTACATTGTAGTGTTTAAAATGCCTTGAAGGCTCCAAAAAGTTTTTAAAATATCATAGCCTTTTAATTTAACTACATATAATCATGAAATAGTAATAAAATTTCATAATATTTCATGATTATTAACAGCATATATAAAAGTGGAATAAATATTTCTATACATATAATCAGTTAAATACAGTTAGAGGCTGCTGTCACTGCTTGTTTAATGAATTGTATCCACTAAATATAAAAAAGATAAAAGAATAAGTGAAAGTATTAAGATTGTAATAAAAATATGAATTTTGTTAATGTGTGTGTTTGTAAAGTGTGAAAAAAATGTCTTGATTCAAGTGGAACGTTTTTAGGATATAAACTTTTTTTTTTTTTTTTTTAATTCCTTATTCATTTTATTTTGTTTAGAAACTATGAGTGAAAATTTATTTCTCTTTATACATTGCTTCAGTTATGATAACATTTTTCCTATTAAATTATCTTTTTCCAAAATTATTTTAAGTGTTCCATACCATGGGTAAAATTTTACTTTCTTTATTTCAATGCATTATTGTAGCTACAAAGTCTCAAGCTAAGTGACTCATACTACTGCATTTGTGATTGCTATAAAATATCTTCTTATTATAAAGATACTATGTTGAATAAAAATCTCCTTATATTATTAAAATCTGTACGCGTCTGTCTTTCTGTCTGTCTGTCTGTCTTTCTGTCTGTCTGTCTGTCTGTGAGAAATGCTTTGTGACCGCTAAAGCTCCGGCGCTAATGGTCGCATCGCCTCGAAACCGGTGTCGACAGACGCAGAATTTCTTCATCTCGACATCGCGATAATTCGCTAAGCGATGCGACACTAATTAGCGGAGATATTAATTAAAATGTCCACCCATGTCTACCAAAAAATGACCCAGAATTCATGATTAAATGCTTAAAAAGCGACATTTTTACGGAAAAAGTGGAAAATAAATTAGAAATATAAGTCGTATTGTTACAAACAAGATACCATTGGAAAGGGCTTTTTTTTCTCAATCCGATGGTTTAAACGGCTTATCGATCGGACAATTAGATTTTTTTAAATTAACTAAACTAAAAAAAAATGGTGGCAACAAATCACAAGCATTTTAACTTGGCAGACGATCTTGAACGGAAAGAAAAAACATCTGCTATTTAATGAGGTCAAGTGTTTTTGTACTTTGATTAAAAATTGCAATATTCTATTTTCTTCAATTTTTCAAAATTCGCACATTTCAATTAGTATACAATCTTAACACCACAAAACAAACTTGCAGTTAAAATTTCATCCATTTTGGTCAATAAACAAAAGATTTACATTTTAATTGCAAATTAAATTTTATCTTTACACGCCTGACATTTTATCTGCCGAAAGAGGACAAAAGTTTCAAAACGACACAAATACACTTAAGGTAAAAATATTTCTTTTTCTATTTACTTCCATTAACCGACTACTGTAGATAATGGAATTCGAAATTTCACCTGACTTACACGTTTTGAGGTGTCCTGAATGGGTTTATCTTTTGTCTCAGTTACTAATTAAAAAAATTTCATAAGTAATACATCATTTGAAAGCTTTGTTGAGTTGGAATCGAACAGTAGATTACAGAAATTTCTACCGCCAGATGGCGCTGTAATATTTTTAAATTACAATATTTCTATTTCTAATCATGATTAAATTTTTTTTAATGCGTCATTTGATACACATTTTAAAGTACTTTTACATTATCGAAAATGGAATTTGAGATTTCACCAGATTTACACGTTTTGAGGTCTCCTGAATCAGTTTTCTTTTGTATCTCAACTACTAATTAAAATAATTTCATAAGTAATATATCATTAGAAAGCTTTGTTGATTTGGGATCGAACAGTGGAATGCAGAAATTTCTACCGCCAGATGGCGCTGTAATATTTTCAAATTTCAATATTTCAATTTCTAATCATGATTAAATTATTTTTAATACATCATTCGAAAGATATTTTAAAGTTCTTTTATATTATCGAAAGTTTTCAGCAGATTTACCCGTTTTGAGGCGTCCTGATTAGGTGTTCTTTTGCATCTCAGCTAATTGAGTAAGACCGTTCAAAATTGGTATACGTACGTTAATTAGAAGGGGCTGAAAGGGTGGGGAAGAAATAGGCGTGCACCGCGCGCGTATCCCCTAACTTGCGCGCGCGCAGCGCGCACGGGACTGCGCTGCCGAAGGCAGTGGGGACCCGGTCCGACTTTTTAACCGATGAGAAATAATTTTTTTAATTTTCTTTTCTTAAGAATAAAAATTTTATTTGAGAAGGAATACGTGCGCGTAGCGTGCGTATACCTTCACACGTGCGCACGCAGCGCGCATGGGTCTGCGCTGCCGAAGACAGTGGGGACCCGGTGTGATTTTTTACCCGATCAGAAATGATTTTTTTTTAGGGGGCACGAGTGTCAGGGAAGGAATGCGGGCGTGCAGCGCGTGGATTTGTTAGCTGGTGTGAAGTAGATCCAAGGCTAAGTGAATTAGCAGAGGAGCCTACTCTAGACGTAAACACCAGCGTAACAACATTTAAAGTTAATTAAATGAATTAGATACATGGAAGCTAGAGTAAGTAAATATGCTGAAAGATAAATATGTAGAAATTGTTAAATAAATGACCATAACAAATTTTAATTTAATTTGTATTTTAATTGAAACAATAAATTCAAAAAAAGTTTATATAAATATAACAATAAGTTTATATGAATAACAATAAGATAATTGAAGTAGACAAATACTTTTTATATATAACAAACATACCAAAGCAGATGCTGGATGACAAACAAGGTGAGTACGAAGACAATATTTAACATCTTTTTATTTCCCATATAGGTTGCAGAAGAAACTACTACGTGCTATTAGAAAGAAGCTGGTGACACTTATGTAGAAGACGTGACGTTCTTGTTTCCACTTGTTATTGTCGCGATATGAACACCTATAAATTTCATTTAAATTTCGAACTCACAAAAAGGGGTAACGTGAGTTATAACTAACTAAAAATGAAAAGATTTTATTTGAATATAAAAAATAAACGCCACATATTACGGCGACATCTTATGAAACCGGCATCGGCGAAAAATGAACAATGGCAGGGGCAAGAGCAAAGGTAAAAGCAACCGCAAAGGCAACCGCGAACACCCACTACCATCGCCGTTCGCTATTTATAGTTTCGCGGGAGAAACGAAGTGATCTTCCGGACGTACGTCGCGGCATGCGCCGACGCGGCGTGTGCGTAGACTTCGGCTATCGTTCTTAGAGATGTTTTATGCAAATTTTTGAAACTCGGCTCAGTCAGAACTTCCGGAAGGTTAGCTATTGTTTACGTTTCGCGTTTGAAAAATTAAGATGGATGATTTAAATTTGAAAACTCCTTAACATAGCATTTCATTGAACGATATATTTATTTTTCCTGGTAAGTAGAAAATATATTAAAAGGAAATTAGGATTTTTAATAAGTGTTTAATTTTTTCAACTAACGTTTTTTTCTTTAAGCTTTATTTTAAGAGTGATTAATTTTTAATATATTTAATTAGCATAACGATAAGAAAACACGGGAAACTATAGGTTTACTATTAACAAGGCCCCCCCTCTTATCGTTTGCACTTTTACGCTTAAAAAGTTAATAAAAAGAAAAAGCATCCAGCAAAACTTTGCACAAATTGTATAATCATACGACTGTGACTAAACAGTTTAACAGTTTCTTCAGAACTAAAAAACAATTAGGTTTAATCTTCAGCTGCACAGCAACAGAGATCAATATCTGGATAGAGGTGATTTACAAAACAATTTGTTTTTGAAACACAAATAACATATACCTGTTTACTCAAACCTCTCTTCCAGTTTTGAAAAGATTTTTAACATGCTCTTTAAAAAAAACTGTAGAAAAGAAATTCATAAAATGGATTATTTGTATAATAAGTTTAACAACAAATATAACATGAGTATAATCACATTCAATATTATAAATATATGTATAAACACAATTCTTCCTTACAATATAAAAGTATAAATTACATACAAATATTTAACAAAAAGAACAGAATGGATTATTTCGGGAATGGAGAGGAGAGAGAGAGAGAGACAAAAAATTGCTGTGAGCAATTGGAAAAAAAAAAAAAAAAAAAAAAAATTGACTTACTGTCAAAAGAGAATGAGAATTGAAATTCTCAAAAAAAACTTCCAGCCTAAACCTGGAAAAATTTTGCTTAACTTGCAAAATTTGAAATTTTTTTTTTCCCGAATTCAAGGAAACATTTGAATTCATAGAAAAGTTTAAATTTTTGAATTCATAAATTTTGAATTCCTAAAAAAAAAAAGTTTGAATTCATTAAGGATTTGAATTCATAAAAAAAATTTTTTTTTAGAAAATTTACATTTTTAAATTTTATAAATTCATAGAAAAATTTGAAATTGAAAATTTAAGATTAACTTTTGAAACATTTTCGAAGAAAAGATTTTTCACAAATTTCTGTAATTCAAATTTAGTTTGTGGCTTAGTAAATATGTCAGCCAAATTTAATTTGCTACGAATGAAAACCAATTCAAAAATATTTTTGATAACAAGATCTCTAATAAAATATAGTTTGACCTCTATATGTTTGCTTCTATTATTCTCTATAGGAGATTTAATAAAGTCTATGGCAGCCATATTGTCAATTAGTAATTTTGAAATTTTCTTATTTTTTATAATCTTCATGTTTTGGCATTCTTCTAGAATTCGATCTAGCCAGACAATTTCTTTTGCTGCTTCTGTAGCGGCAATGAACTCAGATTCCATAGTGGATAAACTAACAGCCTTCTCTTTAAAGGTCCTCCAACTGATGGGGCTACTATCTAGAAATACTATTTGTCCACCTATGGATGTCCGATCATCACGATTTGAAGCAAAGTCGGCGTCTGTGTAGGCTACGATCTGTGAATCAGCACATGAAAGTTTTAATTTTAATTGGCTGGTTTTCTTTACATATCCCAGTAGTTTGATCAACCCATTCCAGTGATGAATTCCTGGATTCGATTGGAATTGGCTATAGATATTGACGGCATATGCTATATCAGGTCTTGTTCTGTTAGATAAATATGATAAACACCCTAGAATATTGCGATATGGATACTTTGTCATTTCTTTGGTTTCTTCTTCGGTTTGAGGACAGCTTGATTTTGAGTAAATACAGCCTTTGCTGATTGGTAAGGGTGAAATTGGAGGGTTAAAACTATTAAAACGACTGCATATTTCTTGAATATAGCTTTCTTGATGAATGAATAGCTTTGAGTCAATTTCAACAAATTCTACTCCAAGTAGTTTCTTTGTCCTTCCCAAAATTTTTAATTTGAATTTTTGTTTTAAAACATTAATGGCTTCCTCTAAAAACATTTTACTTTTACCAAATAAAACCATGTCATCAACATATAATAATAGGATAACTTGAAATTTGAATGTATAAACACAGTTGCAAGAAGTAAATTTAATAAAACCGATATTTGATAAAACTCTGTCAATTTCGTAAAACCAGGCTCGTCCACTTTGGTGAAGGCCATAGAGAGCTTTGTCGAGCTTGCAAACTAACTTCTCTTCTCCTTGTTTAATAAAACCAGGTGGTTGCTGCATGTATATTTCATCTTCTAGCGGAGCATATAGGTATGCGCCAGTGACATCACATTGTACGTGATTCCACTTGTGCTGCACTACCAAAAGTGAAAAGAAAAAACGAATTAGATCGAAGTTTATAACAGGACTAAAAGTTTCTTCGTAACTCTCGCCTTTTACTTGAGCGTAACCTTGAGCTACAAGCCTTGCCTTGAATTTAGCAATTCGACCTTCTTCATCTCGTTTTATTGCATATACCCAGCGACATCCAATTATTTGCTTATTTTGCGGAGGTTCTACAAGATGCCAAACCTTTCGTTCTTGGATGGTTTTTATTTCGGTTTTCATTGCTTCTAGCCATTCTTGAAACTGGTCTGATTTTTGGGCTTGTTTGAAAGTTCTTGGTATAATTAATTCTAGTCAAGAGGAATTATGACAAAAATTGGCACTTGTGTCTGAGTCAGATTCTTCTATTGGAGTGAATGAAAATTTAGTGGGGTCATACTTGATTTTGTTTTCTTGGCAATATTTTCTAATGTCTCTATGGGATCTTAATCTTGTTCTTGTATTTTCGGGATAGTAGTATACGTCTGTTCTGGATTTATCACTTCTTAAAACTTGTTTTCTTTCAAACTTTATGTTCTTTAATTGAGATGATTGAACAGGTTTTTCATCATCTGAGGATTCCTCAGTGTCAGATAATTCAGACGGTATGCTGGACTCTATTTCAGGAGTTTCGTCAACAGCCTCTTCATCAGAATCATCGTCACTATCCTTTGGAAATACATCTTGAATTGTGTAATGCTGGTTGATGGTGCCCAGCACTGCTCCACTTGCTTCTGTTTTGAACAAACGATCTTCTTTAAATGTCACATTTAAAGATTCTACTATTTTATTTTGCTCTGGGATCCAAATACGGTATCCTCTTGTATGGTGTGCATATCCAACTAGATAACCTTTCACAGCTTTTGGATCCAGTTTCTGTCTCCTTTGTTTTGCCAGTCCTACATAAGCTACACATCCAAATGGTTTAAGGTGTCTGATTGATGGTTTTCTTCCACCGTACAATTCAAATGGTGATTTTTCAAAATCTTTATGGCATAGTCTGTTCCAGGCATAATTGAAATGTGAAACGGCTTCTGGCCAAAAACAAAAGTCTAAACCACTTTCATATAATGATGTACGGGCTCCATTAATAACAGTTTGGTTATAACGTTCAATAGCACCATTTTGTTCTGGCGTGAACGTGTTTGTTAGTTCATGTTTGATGCCTTTTTCCTGACAAAATGTTGAAAATTCTTTGTTGACAAACTCTGTTCCATTATCTGAGCGGATAGCTATTAAAGGTTTACCTATAAATCTTTCTGCCCTCTTGATGTGATTAATTAAGGTTTCAGCTACTTCAGATTTTTGGACTATAGGATAAATGAATACTTTACGGGAATAATCGTCCATGATTGATAGAAAATATCGTTCTCCATGTTTGCCTCTTACTTGACATGGTCCCCAAACATCTGTATATAACAGTTCTAAGGGTCTCTTGGATCGAACAAAGTTTCTGTATTTAAATGAAGTGCGTTTAAATTTATTCAACCTGCAATCTTCACAAAAAAATTCTGTATGTCCCTTTAAGAATGGTAATCCCTTTGCACCCCTCTTATTACTTGTATGCGTCAAAGTTTGAGGATTTACATGAGCGCATCTCTTATGCCACAGGTTTAGAACTTCCTGTTCTTTTGAAGAGGTTGTGGAGGCTTCGAAAGTTACATGTTGTTTTATAGATTTTGGGATTTTTGCTTGGACACGATAAACACCACTTTTTAATTTTGCTCTGAACATTATATTATCATTGGACGTAATTTTGACTTCGCCTCTTCCCCCAATAAACTGTAGACCTTCTTTGTCAAGTTGTGGCCCTGATATAAGGTTTCTCCTAAGCTTTGATGAATACATCACTCCCTTTAAAGTAAAATTTCTTTGGCCAAAACGCAATTTAATGTCTCCTTTTCCTTCGATTGGCAAAGTGATGCCTTCCATGGCTACAGCCATTTCTTCATTTTGTTGAGGTTTAAATGATGTGAAAAGTTCACGGTCTTTACTAAAATGATGAGACGCGGCAGAATCGAATACCCAATCTGATTCATTTGTTTGCTGAGCTAAACTGGCCTCAGTAATGTAGTAAGATGAATTTGAATCCCTACTACTATTACGGGTCTTAGAATTTGATCTAGATTGATATGAAGATTTTTTTCGACTCTGCCTACCTCTTGATTGGAAGGATTTCTTAGGATTGAAATTCTGAGAAGGTAAGTTTTGGTTTTGAAAAGAGGGTTTAAAGTCAACATTTCTACTTCTATTGAGAGAAAAACAATTTTGTCTAGCATGGCCGTTCTTATGACAAAATGTACAAATTAATTTTTGTTTTAGAAGCTTATTTTTACCTGTATCATTTAGATGAGAAAACTGAGCAGAAATTTTAGCTTTACTTAATTCATTATCTTTATTTCTTAAATTTAGCCTAGTTTCCTCGGCTACTAAGCAAGTTACAATTTCATTGAATGTAAATTTATCATCTTCCCATCTCAGTATGTTTTGAACGATACCGTCGAAATATGATGGGAGATAACGTAACAATTGATAAGATGCAAAAATTTCCGTCAGTCCCCCCTTAGAATTTTCTATTTGTTTAAATATCCTCATGACCCGGGACGCAAAGACATTTACACCCTCACCAGGCAATATTTTGCAATCACACAGCTCAGAAAATAAACTCATGTGCTGTGCACGAGTATCTGGAACAAAACTTTTGTTAATTAAATCCCATGCCTTTACGGGGTCATCCTCGTTTTCTACAATTTTCCTATACTCAGTTTCTATATTTAAGTATAAGACAGCTAAAGCAGCATTCGCTCTAGACTTAAATTTATTAACAGCAGAAGCATTGCTTCTGTCATCAGCCAAAACTGGGGCTGTTTCCGTACCAACAACTATGTCCCAGAGTCCCCGGTCAAGAAGAACAAATTTAATGTCACTCCTCCATTCCTCGAAATTAATCGCATTCAGTTTGGGAATAGAATGTAAATTGTTGACAGCCATTTTTGAGTAAAAAAAAATTGTATAATTATGGTTCAAACAATTTAAAAATATAATATATTAAAAATATCACAATTTTTCTTATAAAAACCTTTGCCCCCCCGAATTAAACATTCGGTAAATTCATTTATGACTTGAAAATTTATTCAAATATATATATATGAAATTTCAAAAAGTTTTTTTTTTCTACTTTACTGAAAAAAAATTTTACAATATTCCCTCAACAATATGCAAAAAAATGGTCATTATTACTTAAATTAAACAAAACATTCAAGATTTTCATTTATTAACATTAAACAACTTTTAATCTAAATTTAAACAATTTCTTGTTTCAAAAATTTACTATAAATGCAAAAAATTTAACTTTCAATTTATTTTTCAAACAAAACAGAAAAACATTAATTTATGAAAGGGCCAGCATATTTACATGCTGAAAAAGGAAAAGTCCATAACCACTTTTTATTTCTCTTGTTAGCTGGTGTGAAGTAGATCCAAGGCTAAGTGAATTAGCAGAGGAGCCTACTCTAGACGTAAACACCAGCGTAACAACATTTAAAGTTAATTAAATGAATTAGATACATGGAAGCTAGAGTAAGTAAATATGCTGAAAGATAAATATGTAGAAATTGTTAAATAAATGACCATAACAAATTTTAATTTAATTTGTATTTTAATTGAAACAATAAATTCAAAAAAAGTTTATATAAATATAACAATAAGTTTATATGAATAACAATAAGATAATTGAAGTAGACAAATACTTTTTATATATAACAAACATACCAAAGCAGATGCTGGATGACAAACAAGGTGAGTACGAAGACAATATTTAACATCTTTTTATTTCCCATATAGGTTGCAGAAGAAACTACTACGTGCTATTAGAAAGAAGCTGGTGACACTTATGTAGAAGACGTGACGTTCTTGTTTCCACTTGTTATTGTCGCGATATGAACACCTATAAATTTCATTTAAATTTCGAACTCACAAAAAGGGGTAACGTGAGTTATAACTAACTAAAAATGAAAAGATTTTATTTGAATATAAAAAATAAACGCCACATATTACGGCGACATCTTATGAAACCGGCATCGGCGAAAAATGAACAATGGCAGGGGCAAGAGCAAAGGTAAAAGCAACCGCAAAGGCAACCGCGAACACCCACTACCATCGCCGTTCGCTATTTATAGTTTCGCGGGAGAAACGAAGTGATCTTCCGGACGTACGTCGCGGCATGCGCCGACGCGGCGCGTGCGTAGACTTCGGCTATCGTTCTTAGAGATGTTTTATGCAAATTTTTGAAACTCGGCTCAGTCGGAACTTCCGGAAGGTTAGCTATTGTTTACGTTTCGCGTTTGAAAAATTAAGATGGATGATTTAAATTTGAAAACTCCTTAACATAGCATTTCATTGAACGATATATTTATTTTTCCTGGTAAGTAGAAAATATATTAAAAGGAAATTAGGATTTTTAATAAGTGTTTAATTTTTTCAACTAACGTTTTTTTCTTTAAGCTTTATTTTAAGAGTGATTAATTTTTAATATATTTAATTAGCATAACGATAAGAAAACACGGGAAACTATAGGTTTACTATTAACAGGATTCTTTAACTTGTGCGCGCGCAGAGCGCACGGGACTGCGCTACCGAAGGCAGTGGGGACCCGGGCCGACTTTGTACCCCATGAGAAATGATTTTTTTTTTCATTTCTTTTCTTAAGAATAAAAATTTGATTTGAGAAGGAACATTTGCGCGCCGCGCACGTATACCTTCACACGTGCGCGCGCAGCGCGCATGGGTCTGCGCTGCCGAAGGCAGTGGGGACCCGGTGTGAGTTTTTACCCGATCAGAAATGATTTTTTTGGGGGGGGCACGAAGGGTCAGGGAAGGAATACGCGCGCGCAGCGCGTGTATCCCTTAACTTGTGCACGCGCGGCGCGCATGGGACTGCGCTGCCGAAGGCAGTGGGGACCCGGGACGACATTTTACTCGATCAGAAATGATTTTTTTTTTTTTTTTTTTTTTTTTTTATTTCTTTTCTTAGGACTAAAAGTTACTGTTAGTGATTCATTCATTATAGTGATTCATTTGAAAATACTGACCCGCTAGCGGGCGAAGCTCGCTAGTATTGGCAATAAATGCCTACATAGATTTTTTCTATGGGAACAGAATATTATTTCTATTTTTTATAATTCATGTAAAATGATTGATAGTGTGGATATTGTGCATATACAGTGAAACTTCTATGGCAGACCACCCCTGTTACGAGATCCCCTCCTCTGGCGACTAATTTTTAAAGGCACTGATTTTTTACCTTATCTATTTAATGTTAAAAATCCTCTAGGAGAGACCAAACAACCCTGTATAAGCGACCAGTCTCAGTTCCCTTTCCAATTTTTTTCCCAAAATAAAACAAACAAAAATCACATTCTAAACCAGTCAACAGGAGGTGCAAGTGCACGCACAAAGTTATGTGCCATGTTGCTGATAATCTCTCATTGGTTATTGAGTTTGTTGCGAATGTCACATGAAGAGAGAGGAAACCGGCATGCTGGGATTTTGTACAGCATGGATTCACTTGCAAGTCCTGTAAGGCTAGAGCTTTAAACATGTCTAAAAAATGAGTCATTTTAACATTGGAGCAGCGCATTGAAGTGATCGAGTTACACGGAAAAAGGAAATTCGGAGAGGAAGTTGGTGGATATTTTTAGTTGTAGAAAAACCCAAATCAATAAAATTTTAAAAGATAAGATCGTAATTTGAAAAGAATGGGAAAACTTTATGTTTCGGGGTGTAAAGAGAATGAATGCGAATGGAAAAATATCCAGAAATCAACGAAGCTTTAATCGAAACGTTGAAAACAGTCCGCACAAAGAATATTCCAATAAGTGGAGCTTTGATGAAGCAAAAAGCGATGGAGATTGCGGCGCTCTTGGAATAAAAGATTTTCGTGCCAGCAATGGTTGGCTCGACAAGTTTGAAGTTTGGTATAATGTTGTGTTTCATGCATTATACGCAGAAGCTTCTGATGTCGACGAGAACTCATGCGAAGACTGGGCAACGAGACTACCATTATTTTAACTGGGTACGCTGACAAAGACATCTTTAACATAGATGAGACAGGACTTTTTGTCGTGCACTGCCAGACAAAAGCATGATGATAAAACCGGTGGATTCCAAGGAGGAAAACAAGTAAAAGAGAGGATTATGATATCGTTTTGCGTTAGTGCAGCGAGCGAAAAATTAAAGCCGCTGATGATATGGAAGTCTCAAAAACCAAGATATTTTAAGGAAGATATAAGATTTAAGGGAAAGGACTTTAAAAAACTTGGAATTCACTGGAAATCAAACAAAAAAGCCTGGATGACAGCTGCAATCTTTGAAGAGTGGTTTATGAATTTCGATTAAAAAATAGCCAAAGAAGGAAGAAATGTTCTTCTTGAGTCATTCCATTTTAAATCAACAAATGGGGTGTGCAACACCATTTTTGATTTTGATGACAATTTGCACATGCTTTCCCCATACCTTTTAGACCACAAAAAAATATTTTTTTTATTTAAAAAAAAATTTACCCTTCGATATGTAGGCTATTTTTGTCGTTGCCAACAGCGAAAATTGGATATTTTGATGCTTTGCGTTATGAACTATAACTTTTTTTCTATAAAAGCTATCAAGCTCAACTATAGCTCATTGGAAAGCTAAAAAAAAGATATTTTTCCATATGGTATCAATAAATTTAAGATTTAAAAACAAAGGTTATTTTTTCAAGGTCAAAGTTTGTGATGCAAAATTAATTTTTTGCCACTTTTGAAAATTAAAAAACCTATGAAGGGCTTGGAATAACAAGCCCTCTTTTTTTTTCTTATATACATATATAAGGTTGCTTATTGTATTAAAAAGTTTGGCTTGTTACTCTGCCCCCTTCACAAGATACAACCCCCCAAAGTTGCAAATTTTCTAAAAAATCCAATTTTCAATGCTAAAAAAATGCATATGGGGGGCAAGGTAGATTTTTTTTTACTTGTGTGATTTTAAGTACTTCTTACCATCTTTCAAACAAAAAAAAAGTTACTTTGTTATTCAAAGGCGTTTGGCAGCTATAAGGGTCTAAATTTTCAAATAATTATACTGAAACAACGCAATTATTTTCATACTTCTTAATCTTAGGTGTCAGTGAAAAGTTATTTTTTACTTAATTGTTAGTTTTAAATGGTGAAAACAACTAAAAAGACTAAGAAGAGTTGTCAAAGAACACATTTAAACTTTGATAAGCTAATTTAAGGTTTCTAACATCTTGGTATATAGAATTTAACTTACCTCTCAAAACATGCAAAACTTTTTTGTTCAGTGGTTATTGTCTCATAGAGAAGAGTTGACAAATGTTCACTCATCACAGGTGTGATATTATGACCTCTTCCCTGTGCTGACCATAGTTCTGACGCAGTCAGGATTTTCAAAATATCTTGAAACCGAACCCAAGTTTGGTTATCATGACTTGATTTTTTAAACGATGTTCCAGGTCCTTTAGGATGAAAAAAGTGGATCCTGTATTCTTCTTCGACATCAAATACCTTTATTTCCACCACTTCTCCTAGCCACCAGTCACCATCATATACGCAACAAACATAATCGGACAACTTTGGTCGGGTTGTTGGTGTGGATAATCTAAGGTTGATAGGTTCGTCTTTGATGACATGAAAGGTTGTAAAATCTAAAGAAAATGATGTACGTCTGGCATGAATGATATTTCTGTTGAGTGGAATGTAGCTGTGGAAAGACCGAGTTTGGGGTAATGATAGTGCTGTTTTATATCTTTCCTCAAGAACTTTTCCTACTGCATTAACATCATCACAGGAAACATAGAAAAACGTTACACTATTAATATGTTCAGTGCAGTATTCAAAGACATCTAATGGATTCAAAATTTGATTACTGACCGGTCGTTGCAAACTAGCCTTTCGCACTAGCCTCTTCACTGTTCCTCCAATCCCATCACAAGGGCCTTTCCTGTGGGATGTAGCAAAAAAATGCCACCCTGCTTTTATCCCAAAGTCTTGTTCATGATAGCTCAAGTTAATGAAGTTTTTCTTGTTTTTGTACTGTGCGGCAGATCCATCTGAAAAATAGAATAATTTTGAAATTAAAGCATGATGTGCCTTCAGTTTTTTAACAAGGATCATTTGAAAGGCGTAGAATGTAGTTGTGTTGTGGTCAAGGCAGTCGCTTACAAAGCAAAAACTTTGAGTTTGAATTTCTCCATCTTTTTCCCAGTAGACAACAAAAGGATAAAGCGTACATTGCACACCTGACCAGTGATAGGTCTGCACCTCGTCTTGAACAACACAAGAGAAATTCTCTGAAAAATCTCCAAGTATCAAAAATTCCCCCTTATCCAGATCTTCTTTCTTTGATTTTAGAAATGCTGCTTGTTTACTGGCAATGAAATGGTGGCTCTTTAGATGCTCAAGTTTTTCACAACACTTAACCAAGAATTCTTGTAAAGGTAGCACACATGATGTCAGTTCACATCTGTCTGTGGACATCCACTGCTTATATGAAACTTGCAAATCCTCAAATTCATCATTTTCCAAGTCAATTTGGGTGCTGTTACTTGGAGAAATCAGTGATAAAATGGCATCCACACCTGGACATGCAGTACATTCCGAAAACATACAATTCTCATTTTCAGTATCACAGACCATAATCTGCAGCAGATCTTTGTAGCTATGATCACTTTTAATCACTGATAGCATAAGTTTTACATTTTGATGGTACAAACAAATGCACACTGAATGTGTACCAGATGCTCCAGCTAACACACAAAATTTTGGTCTAAGATCGGCAAATTTAGATAACCCTACTTTCAAATCAGGATAATTTTCTTTAAAATGTATGTAAAGTTCCTTCAAGTCACATAAAATGAGCCTTTTTTGAAGGTTTGACTTTTCCCCATTCATTCCTCTCACAGAAATACAGTCCTTTTTTCCAGGCATCATGCGACTACAGGCATCTCTCTGATAAAAATCCTCTATAGCTTTTATTGTACTAGAACCAAGAATATTGCTTGGCTTCTTAGGTTCCAGTTTTGGTAAAACTCCTTGTGTTTTAACTAAATCTTTAGTTTTTCGAATTAAATACTGGCTGACTCCAAATTCTGCTTGAATTTTTGCATAGCTCCAAGTTACAGGCAATGAACTTAAAATGTTTACTCTATCCTGCAGACACTCAGCAGTTTTCATTCTCTCTTTAAGGTCTTCTATTAATTTTTCATAATTATCACATATGTGTTTTTGGCAAGAACTATTGTTTTCTTCATGTGAAACAATTGAAAGGTCAAATGATTTATTTAGTTTATTTGTGACACATTCTGTTATCGCTGAAACTTTTCTTTTTAATGTAGATGATTTACGATCGCACGATAATTTGGCAACTTTCACAGGTGATACTCCAAGGGCACTACATGCTACATTTACAGACTCGACTAAATCACATTCAGGTATGTACATTTCTTCATTATTATCTTTATAGGTTTCAACTCTCTGATTTTGAATTTTATTTAAACATTTAGAGCACAGAGATTTTCCAGGGATAAGATTCAAATTTGTGTTTTTCAAATACAAATCTTTGCTTATGATTCTCAGCGATTTTGTAATCACCTTATTATGTTCCGAAAATGGGTCACAGCAGGAAGTTCCATAAAGGTGAGAAAATTTATCTAAAAACTTTTTTGCATGGTAAGTACAAACAGTTTCAATTGTTTTACATCCAGTTCTCAATTGCAGTAAAGTTTTATCATCATCATTATACTACTTAGAAATACTCTCTACAGTTGACTGCCTACTATAACTTAAAATGTTACAATTATCTTTCATAAAAATTCCTATGGAGCATTTAGAGTTATCCATAATTCATTTACTCTTTATATGCAGAAAAACAAACTTATATTTAAGAATTCTAAAAAATAATTTCTTTTTTTACCTTCAACAAGGACAGTTATTCACCAAAATATTCTGTAAATATGTATATTTCTTGACCTTGAAATGAAAAAACCTACATGAAAGACAAAAATTTACAAGATTTTACAGCAAGAACACTTCCCAGCAACCTACTCCTTTCAGAGTTAAAGAAACAACTAAGTTATAAAGCAGTTCCATGTGACATCATTGGCAGGCAGATCATTTGTCTTACCCACGGAGTAAAAAGACAGGAGAAGAAGGTAACGCTGAAATTTTGTGATGTTGTTTTCTAATGTTTACAGATGGCGCCAGCGTGCAATCCTTCCTTCTCTCCAGCTTCCGCAATGTTATTCAATGGGGAAATGTCTCGTTTCAATTATTTTTTAAAAAATAATATCAAGCTGAAAAAATTTCGATTGAAAGCAAATTTCATTAAATAGAGTGTTCTAACCAACATGTTTTTTTTAAGAGTCATTTTATACTAATTTTACTTTGAAAGAAAGCTTTTAAAAAATGACGATTCTTATGAACCGAAGCTAGCTAAAACAGATAATTGGGAGGAAGGAGAATGGATGAAATTTTGTAAAGAAAAAAAATAAACTTACTTTAGGTGCAGAAAACACGAACTCGGACTTTATTTTTCTCCTAGGGCTTTTTTTTTGTTTTTCTTATCACTATCATAGCCTGTTTTGAAACTAGGAACGAAACATTTATTTGAAACATCTGAATTATGCAGTTTTAAGTACTTACAAAGAAATTAAATTGTTTAAAATAAAAAATTTTAAATGTACTCCAGCAAAATTATATTGAAAACAACAGTATATCCGCGCCGAGGTAGGGAGGAATGACAAGTGGCGCCCTCAATATTTACCAAAAATTTAGATCACAGTTTCGTAGCTTTCTCCCATTGGACCTTCAACTCCTATTAATCTTACTCCGTGATCTTACCCTATATTATTGGTCAAATTGTATCCAATAATATTCAAGCAGCCTTGTCATTGGCACAGTTCCTACCACAGGTAGGTACTGTTCAGGGTTGGCAAAAACCCGGGTTTTTCTAGAAAAACCCAACCCACTTGGGTTTTTGCGGGTTTTTCTGGGCTTTTGTGGGTTTTTGTTTGAATACATTTGCACTGCAATGTTAGATATATGTTATTTAGCATATTAGTTGTAATACACCTAATTATATTAAACTTCTAATTAATAATTAAGCTAATATTTATCTTAGTAATAAAAATTGGTTTGATTCTAATATTAAAAAAATAGTGTTAATTAGTAAGATTAAGCTATATTTTATTTTAATGTATGCTTATTCAAAATAAATATTCTTAATGACAATAACTGATAAAATAAAATAATTTAAATTCTTAAGTACAATACCAATACTTATCATTTAAACTTTTTAGTTCCCCATCATGCTATAGGTATTGGGAATTTAGGTAATCGTGAAAAATTTTGACCTCGGTTTTTTTAAAATTTTTTTATGCATTTTCACGTGTGAGGATCCGAAAATGACAAAATTTGTATGGTGTATGTTAGTTTGTTAGTCCGTTAGTCTGTGTACACGATATCTCAAGAACAAATTGTCACAGAGAAATCAGATCAGTTTTAAAATATTACTTTTGACACTGGCAAAAAGCCTATCCATTTGCAACATTCGAATTAAAAAACTTCGTAAGTTATAAAAATTTACGCTTTTCTTAACATGGGAGAATAAGGCAAAATTTTACTTAAACGTGCATTAAACATCAGTAACTAGAAACATGCTACTTTGAAAGTTTCACAAGTTATTGGAAATTTACGAATTTCTTAGCATGGCAGTATAGGGCAAAATTTTACATAAATGTCAATTTTAAGGGATATTTTCATCGTAAAAATGTCAGACCCCTTTTGAAATATTATTTAGGGTACTGGCATGAATATCATAGAGTATAAATTTTCCAATTTAAAAAATTGGTAAATTATGTGGAATTTACGATTTACTTAAAATGGCAGAATAGGCCAAATTTGAGCATAAATGTCCATTTTGAAGATCATAAATATATCTGACAACTTCAAAATAACATTTATGATACTTGTTTGAACATAATTGACTACAAATATTCTAATAGGAAAATTTCGTAAGTTAACTTGTAATTTAAGATTTTATCAACGTAGCAAAATGAGGCGATATCCCATATAAATATGTATTTTGAGCAGTGACGGATTTAAAGGAGGGGCTAGGGGGCTGAAGCCCCCCCCCCAAAAAAAAACACTGACATTCACAATTGAATATTGCAATTGTAAATATTTTATTGGTCTAGAATAACACTTTGAAAAATCTTAGCCCCCCCTCCCCCCCAAAAGTCAAGTTCTGGATCCGCCACTGATTTTGAGGATTGTTGCATTGGAAATAGCAACATGAAAACGAAACTACAAAATTCATCCTAATAAAATAAATTAATAGAATAGAATAAGATAAATATATCAAAGTGATCGGTGGATAGGTGGGGATTTCAATCTGTCACTGTGTCAAGTGTTTGGCCAGATTCATTTCTCTTAACATAATAATCATGTTAAGAAGAATGTCCTGTACTAGAAATTTATGAGAGTTTTATGATGGGGAACTGAGCAGAGTCCACTTATTCCAACTAGTGTTAATTATTAAAAATAAGTTGCACTGCTTTATCCTTTTATTTATATAAGTTTTTTAATAGTTGAAATGGTTATAGAAGAAAATTTTATTTTATTAGATTTTTAATTATGTTGCTACTAAAATTAAAATAAAACTATTATAAAGTTTTAAAACTAAACAATTTAATTAGTTAAATATTGATTCTGGACAACATTTATGTCCGCTGTTAAACAAAAATATCGTTCGTTTTTACAGGAAAAGGAAAATTGGACCAATTATAGAAGATAAACTTGCTTTTAATATATTTATAACTATGGTTACGTTTTATGTTTAATACTATTTTCTAGAAAATAAAAATTTGTTTTTTCTTTAAGGGTAAGGTGTTTTCTATACTTTATAGATGGAATTTGTAAATTATACATAATTTTTAACAAAAACCCACCTATTTGCAAAAACCCACTGGGTTTTTGTTGGTGGGCCCACCCAGAAAAACCCGGGCGGGTTTTTCTGGGCTGGGCCCACTTTGCCAACCCTGGTACTGTTTGCCTAAAGGGAACTGTTCTATACATGTGGGAGCAAGGCTGGACAAGTTGAAATCTGTCTATTCTTGCTTTTAACTGGCAAATAGATTACTATAAATGAGGAAAAGTAGGAATATGATATATTCTTATTTGTGAGGTCAATCTAAGTCCATCAAATAAAAAAAAATAATAATAAATGACATGTTTCCAAAAAAAAAGTACATGAAAAAACTGGATGGTTTTAGTGTGATTATTTGAAAATTCAGACCCTTATAGCTGCCAAATGCCTTTGAATAACAAAGTAATTTTTTTTTTGTTTGAAAGATGGTATGAAGTAAAATCACACAAGTAAAAAAAAAATTACCTTGCCCCCCACATGCATTTTTTTAGCATTGAAAATTGGATTTTTTAGAAAATTTGCAACTTTGGGGGGTCGTATCTTGTGAAGGGGGCAGAGTAACAAGCCAAACTTTTTAATACAATAAGCAACCTTATATATGTATATAAGAAAAAAAATCTGATGTGGGCACCACATGACTTCCTTATACACTTTTAGAAATATACATAACGTTAAAAAACGTTGACATTGGACCCGAAACAGTAGGCTAAAAATATTTTAAAAAAATGAATTACCACCGTGTTCTGCGCTTTTCTGAAATTTAGTTAAAAACCGATTGCAAGATTTGTACTGGTAACGCTGACGAAGGCAGCAGAGACCCGAAAAAATTGGCTAAAAGTATTTAAAAAAGGCATTTTCACCATGTTCTGAACTATTCTGAAAGTTTCAAATGTCTAGCTAGTCGGGAAGTTACTTAAATAAATTTTCTGTTGAACCATATAAATGCTGCCGAAGGCAGCAGGGACCTGAAAAATTTGGCTAAAAGTATTAAAAAGATGCATATCCACCGTGTTCTGAACTATTCTGAAAGTTTCAAATGTCTAGCTAGTCGGGAAGTTAGTTAAATTAGTTTTCTGTTGAACCATATAAACGCTGCCGAAGGCAGCAGTGACCCGAAATAATTGGCTAAAAATATTTTAAAAATGTATGGTCACAGTGTTCTGAGCTTTTCCGGAAGTTTTAAATGTCTAGCTAGTCGGGAAGTTAGTTATAAATCGATTCCAAGATTTGTACTGGTAACGCTGCCGAAGGCAGTAGCGATCCTACACAGTTGGCTAAAAGTATTAAAAAAATGCATTTTCACCGTGTTCTGATCTAGTCTGAAAGTTTCAAATGTCTAGCTAATCGGGAAGTTAGTTAAAAATCAATTCCAAGATTTGTACTGGTAACGCTGCCGAAGGCATCAGGGATCCTACACAGTTGGCTAAAAGTATTAAAAAATGCATTTTCATCGTGTTCTGATCTAGTCTGAAAGTTTCAACTGTCTAGCTAGTCGGGAAGTTAGTTAAAAACCGATTCCAAGATTTGTACTGTTAACGCTGCCGAAGGCAGCAGGGGTCCTACACAGTTGGCTAAAAGTATTTAAAAATGTATTTTCACCGTGTTCTGATCTAGTCTGAAAGTTTCAAATGTCTAGCTAGTCGGGAAGTTAGTTAAAAATCGATTCCAAGATTTGTACTGGTAACGCTGCCGAAGGCATCAGGGATCCTACACAGTTGGCTAAAAGTATTTAAAAAATGCATTTTCATCGTGTTCTGATCTAGTCTGAAAGTTTCAAATGTCTAGCTAGTCGGGAAGTTAGTTAAAAACCGATTCCAAGATTTGTACTGTTAACGCTGCCGAAGGCAGCAGGGGTCCTACACAGTTGGCTAAAAGTATTAAAAAATGCATTTTCACCGTGTTCTGATCTAGTCTGAAAGTTTCCAATGTCTAGCTAGTCGGGAAGTTAGTTAAAAATCGATTCAAAGATTTGTACTGGTAACGCTGCCGAAGGCAGCAGGGATCCTACACAGTTGGCTAAAAGTATTTAAAAAATGCATTTTCACCGTGTTATGATATAGTCTGAAAGTTTCAAATGTCTAGCTAGTCGGGAAGTTAGTTAAATAAATTTTCTGTTGAATAGCATAAAGGCTGCTGAAGGCAGCAGGTATCGGAAAAAGTTGCCTAAAAATATTTAAAAAATGCATTGTCAACGTGTTCTGAGCTTTTCTGAAAGTTTCAAATGTCTTGCTAGTCTGGAAGTCAGTTAAATTGCAAGATTTGTCTTAACCGTTTTTGAGTTATTATCGTTTTTTGATACATTATGGCCAAAACCTATGTATTTTTGTCATTATGAACCTAATTTTCCTAAATATCTCCAAAACGGAAAATCATACAAAGTCCAAAAAGGGAGGTGCACAACTAGATGTTATAACAAACCTATGTACCAATTCGCAACTTTCTACGTCCAACCGTTTTTGAGTTATGCGACATACACACACACACACACACAGACACACACACACACATACAGACGTCACGAAAAATCGTGTAAAATCTCTTATATCTCCAAAACGAGAGCTCGTGTTAAGACGACACTTGCATGTGTGCAACTAGACATCATGACAGTCACATGTATAAATTGGCAACATTCAGCGATCATTCGTTTTCGAGCAATGTGAAATACAAAATCCATTTCGCAAATCGGGATTACTATACTTCCTTATACTTTGTATAAGGAAGTAAAAAGAGGGCTTGTTATTCCAAGCCCTTCATAGGTTTTTTAATTTTCAAAAGTGGCAAAAAATTAATTTTGCATCGCAAACTTTGACCTTGAAAAAATAACCTTTGTTTTTAAATCTCAAATTTATTGATACCATATGGAAAAAGATCTTTTTTTTAGCTTTCCAATGAGCTATAGTTGAGTTTGATAGCTTTGATAGGAAAAAAGTTATAGTTCATAAAGCAAAGCATCAAAATATCTAATTTTTGCTGTTGGCAACGACAAAAATAGCCTACATATCAAAGGGTAATTTTTTTTTAAATAAAAAAAATATTTTTTTGTGGTCAAAAAGGTATGGGGAAAGCACATGCAAATTGTCATCAAAATCAAAAATTGTCATGCAACAACTTTTTTGAAAATTTGTTGATTTAAAATGGAATACCCTCTTGTCTTAAGGCAATACAGCCTGCCATAAATATGAAACTGTTTTGAAAAATGTGAAACTTCTATTTTTACCTCCTAACATGACCTCAAAGCTTCAGCCTTTGGACCATGGCATAATCAAATGGTTTAAGCTAGAATACCGATGATACGTCTTGCAATTGATTATTGTGTGAATGGATGACAGTGTTAATGTGTACGAATTGGCTAATCAGATCACCATAGCCGACACTGTGGAATGGACTCACGGGCGTGCCTGGCGGGGGGGACAGGGGGGACGTGTCCCCCCCAAAAAATTCCATCTGTGTGGATGGTCCCCTCCAAAAATATTTCTAAACCCTCTAATTTTAAACTTAAAAGAAGGTTAAAAAAATCTTTAAAGTGTGAGACTATTTTCTCAAATCCCTCTGCTCTCTGCTTTCTCAAATCCCCCCTTTTGTGTTTGTGCGTGTGTGTCGGGGAGGGGGGGGGGGTTGGAAAAAGATTTTTGTCCGCATCGCATAGGAAAAGGAAATCAGCAATAAGTTTTTTAACCAGATATGTCTACTGTCAGTCGATCTTATTGTAATTAAATCGTTTCTGGAATACACCATTCCACTATGTGTTTTTTAAGGGTTTAAAAGGTATCACGAATTTAAAGTACCTTTCTTTAAATGAAAACACAAAATAACCTTTTGCCTGGTACAAGGAAAACCGATTACGCAAATATTGTGAATTGTCATCGTTCGCGGAGATAATGGTTAATTCTTTATGCTTTTCCTGGAGAGCTACAAGCTACAAGGGGTGAAGTGTAGTCTTCAAAAGCCAGGGGATTTTAGCCTGAGGGTCTTCTTTATCCTTTTCTTTGCCTATGAATGTTTGCTACAGTCTCAGATAGCTTAAAAAAAAGCAATCAACGAAAGTAGCTTGCTTTGAATTCAATGACAAACTACTGATAGTTAGTACGCGAAAATCTGGGAGGTCTTTATCTCCTAATGATTACAAATAGGTTTTTAAGTTGTCTGGATATTTTAAAGTAACCTTTTTGGACAAGTCTGAGTTATTAACGAATTTGAATCACGGCAACTTTGACAGAAATATTGAAATAAATTGACTTAAATGGATTTGTGTTTGTTTTTGGCTTGGTTTTGATGCGCTATAGACAAGGACTTACTAAATAGGTTTAGGATGTTACTCTTGATTACCAGAAAAAAGGGAAATGCTTTACTTTCAAAATTGTTGTATATGGTGTATCCCCCTCCTTCTCCATGCATTTTAAAGAAAGGAAGCGATGAAAAAGTAAGTGATCTAATTAGGCTAATGTTCCCCACAGGCGACTGTTTGGTGTTTGGTATCGTAGCATTAGCACTTCTCGATGTCTAGTTTTTAGTTTTCTATTTTTGTTTTGAAGTGAAGGAATTCCTTAATTTTATGGATATATATATATATATAATTAATTAATTAATTCGTAATATTAAATTGAAGGGTTTACTGAAATAGATAAATTTATCATAAAAACTAAACGGGAAATATTTAAAACCCATTGTCAGCTTGACAGTGTTTTGAAAAATGATGAACAAAGAAAAAATAAGAAAAGAAAAGAAAAGAAATTGAAAATGTTGAATCAATTATAGCTAGTGCAGATTTAGGAAATGATAATCAAGGTCTAGGGCGAAAATGCAAGGTATTTATTTATTTATTTATTGTGTGAACCAATTATATAATTCATAAATATATTATTTTTTGTGAATCAATTATTTATTATGTGAACTATGTTACCTGCAACCAGCCAACATAGGGGAAAAGAATAAGCGAGAAAAAAAAAGATTGCGAGTCTGCTGATCCGAAAGTCACATAAAATATTAAAATTTTCAAAATTTTATTGTTTTTTTCTACCTATTATTATTATTATTATTATTATTATTATTATTTTTTTAGGCATTTGTAAACGTAAATTAATTGCAAAAATTGAAAAAAAAAAAAAAAATCTCAAAATTGTAAATCTTTCACCTTCTTCCAATCATTTTTTGTGTTCAATGTTGTGAAATAACACTAGCATTTTAAATGTTCTACATTGTCACAATTATTGTTTTCTGCATATGAAATATACCGAAATATTGAATTTTTCTCATTGCCGTTTTCTCATCTTACATTTTTCTGATTTGAAAGTTGAAATGTTATCGAAATTCCGAAAATTCCAGAATTTTCTGAATGTAAAAGCGAAACTTAAAATTATGTATTATTTCATGAGTAATGATAGGGATTTTTCAGGTCTGGATGACGTAAAATAACTTTGAAATTGTAAAATTTTTGTCCTAATTTCTGACTTCATGAAAACTAAAATTAGTCACTTAATTTAAAGGTATTTTTGTTGAAACTTAATTTGCTATTAGAGTCGAACTGCAGAAAATTAAGCTATTACATTTTCTTTATATTATTTCGAATCAGTGTTTACATAATTATTTTATTTTATTTATTTATTTTTCAAATTGATATTTTCATATTTTTTTATATCTTAATTCGAATTTATAAAAGGTCTTTTTTTTTTTTTTATTAGATTATTTTTATTTGCTTTGATGAAATTTGTGTTGCGTTGTTTAAAAAAATTATACGAGATTTACTTATCTATTTTAATTGTGAACTGTTTAATTTATTTAGCGAATTTCGTGTTTTTATTATTTTTACCAGACTATTAATTTCATATTTATTTATTTTGCAGTTTCTAAATTTAATTTATTCATGTGTTTCTCCTATAGTACATTATGTGTAATCAGTCTCGTAGACCCCCCTCGCACTTTTCACCAATCAGCAAAAGTGCATATATTACTGTATATGGGACTAACATGATAGAATTTTGCAGTATATGATGCTATGATACTTCTTGTCATTTCCAGGGGCAAAAAAGACAAAAGGGCATTTTCAGGGCCCCTTCTATTCAAGGCCCGGGGCACATGCCCCAACGTTAATTAGGCCCTGACCTCAGATGTCCCCTCCAATATTTTGAAGCCAGGCACGCCTATGAATGGACTAAATGTGCCTGGAGAGATTTGGATTCAAAACTGGTGATAAGTTGCTTTGCAAGTTGTCATATGACAAACTCTGTGATAGAAAAGCAGATTTTTCTGTTTAATGAGACAACGTCCATGCAACAAATAGCAGAACTTTGAAACTTGCAGAGATCGAATATGATCCGAGGGCCCTGGAGTACAAGAACAACTTGGAATGTTTTGATGACCTCATGGCAATTGGGAAGAATGTCTGATAGTAAAAGCCGTTGCTCAAGGTCAGTGCTAAATTCATTATTAAAATTTTAGGGTGAGGAAATTAAAATGTATTTTTATGCCTTTCAGGTATGAATTCAGAATCTGAAGAGTAAAGTCTTAATGACGTTATTCAACAGGCCAAACCTATGGCAGCCCAGCAGGATTTTAAAACAAATAGATTTTATCATGGAAAATTAAGAATGCATGAAGGATGTTAATATAGATGCTCTTTTTTTCAGATTTAAAAAATAAATTAGAGAGAGTATTGTTGGAAAAAGCAAAAAAAAAAGCAACAAACCGAAATTTTGCAATATTTTAAGAACGTTTAAATTTTAAAAAATACATATGTGTAGCTATTTATATGTATTAGTATGCAGTATTAAATAAATGACAACATAAACAATACTTTTATGTATTTTTTTTATTTATTATTAATATTATTATTATAATTTTTTTTAGCAGTCCAATGTTGATACTTCGAGCAACCACCTCTCCTAACGACCAACTTTGCGGAACAAAGGGTGGTCGCTCACGGGAAGTTTTACTGTATATACTCACACATACACGTAATAAAATACAAATGTTGTACAATAATGTGTGAATACATTAAAAAAAAAAATCATTAAAATCAAATAAATCTTGATCTAAATAAAAATCGCTTAAAAAAAAAAAAAAAAAAAAAAAAAAATTCAACAACTTTGTTAATAAAATTAGACTTATGTCTGTAAATTTCTCAAAATCAAAAATTTTTGCAAAATCTTCACGTCTCACACATTGTGAAAGGCAAAAATGACTTCAGAAAATTTTCTGTGTATGTGCCTGGGGGGGGTGCAGTTCTGTTATATATATGTATGTTTTACATATTATTTTCAAGATCATTATGTTTAAATTTATATTTGCCTTAAAAAACAAAGTTAAAATATCTTTAAGAAATGTAGAATGTGATGCAGAAATAATAATGATTCGGCATTTTCAAGTGACAGTCTTTTCTTTTTCATAAATGTTATCTGCTTCTGAAAATAATCGTTCACTATATATGATACTTCCTGGCTGGCACTGAGCTGAAGAACAACTGGAGCAAGTGGTTCCAATACCTTTACATAGTGTTCATGCGTGCCAGTTTTTCTACAATCGTTTGCCATACAGAGTCAAACCTTGTACAGCAGCCAACATTTGTCGAGTCATCTATTACTATTATACTCTTTAAAGAATTAAAATTTAAAATTGTAATAACATGTTCTGCATATGGTTGTTCGAACAGATAACCTTTACTCAATTTTACTCTAAAATATAAAGGTATCAAATCAGGGTTAGAAATAAGCAGTTGTTAGTCGCATTTTGCGACCAGTTTTTTCATTTTGACGCCTAGAATTCCAATCATAGGTGCCATATTTGACGCCTGGATTTTTTCCTCATCATACCTAATAATTTTCCTAATCCCATCAGACTGTAAACAAGTCTATTTCAGTCAATTGAACCTAATAAAAACTGATTTAAAAAATATCTCAATGAAAGTAATTGACGATTTGTTAATGATTAAATTAAACAGCCCTAAATTGGAAGATTTCTGCCCAGAAAATGCTATTAAATTGTGGTGGAATGATGTATCTTCTGGGCGAAGAATGAATTTGCGATTTTAAATATGCATGTTTAATATTGTCAATGTAATTACATTCATTACATAAATATGTTTCATATAATCTTGCTTATATTATTTACAAGTTGATGTTTTATTATTGTTACGAAATTGTAAATAATTGTGTTTATTTTTGTATAAATTCTTTCAAAGAGGCTTAGTAAGTTGATAAAGTGCTAATTTTGTGCATTTCTAGTCGTTTTAGCGTTGAAATAGCCTTATTTTCCCTTAAAAACGCACTAAAAAGCCCCAGTAATGCACGTAATGGATTTGGCGCCAAATTTGGCGACTTTTTCCCACCTTGGCGATTTTTTTGGCGACCTTGGCGAGAAAATCCTTATATGGGATATACCAAATATGGAAGCTGTAAGTTGATTGGTTGACCACTTTCTAGAGTTTTCTCGAAAAATCTGGGCTCCATGGAACAGCATATAAGGAGCGCTTCCTCGCCAAGGGCAGTCAGTTCAGTTCAGTCTTCAGTCAGCTTCGCTAGTGCTTGCTCTTGAGCCTCTTTGAGAGAGATTTGCTTCAAGTGTTTTTGCTATACAGTTTGTACTGTGGATTTGCTATTGACAGCTGTTGTTTAAGCTGTGTTTACTGTTTGAATTGAAGCTGATACTTGGTTTATAGACCTGTATTTTTCTGGAATTTTCTGTGAATAAATTACTGAATTTTTGTACGTTTAGCCTTTCATTCTCAGACAACTCACGAACCCCCAAGTACGCAACATTTCTGGTGTCAGGAGTGGGGTTGTCTGTGAATGGTGATAACGAGAGCTATGGAGCAAGAGATGAAAAAAATTCTAGAAGGTCTCACTGCTCAGATGAATGAGTTAAGATCTGGATTGATAGAGAAAATGAAAGCAGGACAGGAAAAGATGGAAACAGCACAGGAAAAGATGGAAACCGGATTGATCGAAAGAATGAAGGAAGGACAAAGAGAGATGAAAGAAAGTATGGAAGCATCGCAAAGAGAGATGAAAGATAGCCTCAGTAAAGAAATGAAGGAAGGACAAAAAGAATTGGAAGCCAGTTTGACCGAAGAGATTAAATCTAATCAAGATGAGATGAAGAGAGAGCTTTCAACGGTGAAGGAATCAATAGAGGGTAAACTAACTGTGATGAAAAATAGAATGGATGAAATAGAAGAGAAAGTTATAAAGATAGAAGAAAATTTTGAAGAGAAAGTTTTGAAAATAGAAGAGAGTTTTGAAGAGAAAGCTATGAAGATAGAAGAAAATTTTGAAGAGAAAGTTTTGAAAGTGGAAAAGAATTTTGAAGAGAAATTTATGAAGATAGAAGAGAATTTTGAGGAGGAATTTAAAGAAAACTTTGATCAAGAGCTGAAAGGAAAGGTTTCAGAGATAGAAAGAAAGTTTAAGAGAATGGAGGAAGATCTTGAGAGAAAAATGAAAGAAGAGTGGAAAGGAGAAGTAATAGGGAATGAACTGCAGAGCAAGATTCGGAATCTAGAAGAAAAGTTAGAATCCATGCCTCAGGAAAATGAAAAGAAAGAGAGAAGAATCCAGAATCAGGAATTTATTAAGCTATCTACCTACGACGGCAGTTCCTCCTGGCATGTATATAAGACGCAGTTTTCCATCGTAGCTGAAGCTAACGGCTGGGACTCTACCGCCAAGTCAGTCCACTTAGCAGCAGCATTACGGGGAGATGCAGCCGAGATACTGAGAAATGTTTCTAAAGAAGAAAGGAACGACTTTGAGGCCTTGACTAGAGCACTGGAGCTACGGTTTGGAGAGAAGTGTTCTAAGGACTATAGTCGCCTCCAGCTAAAGTCCCGTTACCAGAAAACGGGCGAAAGTTTGCAAGAGCTGGCAGCGGACATTCAGAGATTGTCACACCTAGCATTCTCAGACTGCCAAGCTGACACTCGAAACGACTTAGCTCTTCAGTACTTTATCGATGCTGTTCGGGATCCAGAAATTCAAAAAGCGCTGAGACTCTCCAACATCAGAGACGTAGAATCAGCTTTAGGCTATGCACTTAGGATAGAGGCAGCCCAACAAGCCTCCCGTAAAGACTGCCATACCATAAGAGCAGTCTCATTAAATGATACGCCTGCTGATGAGAATGAAATGAAGAGAAGTTTCGCAGAGATCTTAAAGAGATTGCGCAACCTGGAAAATAACATAGAAATAAAGGATCGGAAGATAAAGTGCTGGGGCTGTGGAGGGGATGGTCATGTAAAGAGGAACTGCCCCGTACGACCAACTATAGGAAATCACCCGGCTTCACCATCACTGCAGGGAAACTAAGAGGAGGCCATCTCGCGGGGCGGAGGTTGCCTAAAATTAAAGAGCCCCAATTTACAGTATTTCATGTTTCATCGATGAGTGGCGGCGATAATGGACTTCACGTCTATGGCCAAGTCAACAACGCCACCTGCCGGATGATTTTGGACACGGGAGCCAACGTGACCATCATTAGAACGGATTTGGCTCAAGAACTAAAAGAGAAGATCATCTGGACTCCGCCCTGCGTTAAACTCCAGACTGTGACCGGAGACGAAATCAAAATATATGGAAAAATGAACTTGGCCATCACTTTTGGGAATGCCAGTTACCATCATATGGCATATGTGGCTGATATAAGAGATCCTTTAATCATTGGAATTGATTTCCTGAGAAAATTTAACTTTCAATTTGACTTCAAGAATAATAAACTGCATTCGAGTTCGGAAGACATCGCTGTGTTCAACACTGAAAATCAAGACATTCAGACAATTTGCCAGATAACAGCCAAGTCTGAAATTTCCATCCCTCCACACACAGAGACAATAGTTTCGGGAACACCACCTAGAAAGCAATACTTCCGCTATGGACTGATTGAATACCCGAATACAGACAATAGCCCAAGAGGAGTTCTGGTAGCTTCATCTCTAGTTGATCTCTCAAAGAGTACTATTCCTGTGAGAGTCGCAAACATCAGCGATAAGGTCCGAACAGTGAAGAAGGATGAAGTGTTAGCAGCCTGCACTCCTGTGACATGCATCAACCGCCCCACGCAATCAACTGAATCCAAGTCTTCTGAACAATTAATAACGGAATTGCTCAAGAATGCAGACTTAGGAAAGGAACAGAGATGTGCTGCGGAGAAGCTACTCCAAGAATTTAAAGACCTTTTTTCTCGAACACCTGAAGACGTCGGGAGAACGAACATCACCCAGCACAGAATTGATACAGGAAATCATCCTCCAATCAAACAACATCCAAGAAGACTTCCATTCGCTAAACAGGAAGAGGTCACTGAACTTCTAAGTGAAATGCAGCACAATGATGTCATCGAGCCATCAACGAGTCCTTGGGCCTCTCCCATAGTACTGGTGCGGAAAAAGGATGGTTCAACAAGATTTTGTGTGGATTATCGTCGTTTGAATGACATCACGAAGAAAGACAGTTACCCTCTTCCCAGAATTGACGACACATTAGACACACTTGCTGGCAATAAATGGTTCTCGACTTTGGATCTTAAAAGCGGTTACTGGCAAGTAGAATTACATCCTGATGATCGTGAGAAGACTGCATTCACCACGGGACAAGGACTGTGGCAATTTAAAGTTATGCCGTTCGGATTATGTAATGCTCCTGCCACCTTTGAACGCCTGATGGAGACAGTGCTAAAAGGACTTTCCTATGAAGCCTGTCTGGTGTATTTGGATGATATTATCATTGTGGGGCGCACCTTTGAAGACCATCTACGAAACATCCGAAAGGTGCTGGAGAAACTCAGAATGGCTAACCTCAAATTGAATCCAGGCAAGTGTAACTTGTTCCGTCGTGAAGTGAGCTACCTCGGCCATATCATCTCTGCCGAAGGTGTGAGAACTGATCCTGAGAAGATCTCTGCAGTCGAGAACTGGAGTCGCCCTGAAAATGTACACCAACTACGAAGTTTCCTGGGGTTATGCACTTACTACAGGAAGTTTGTCAAGGGTTTCTCAAATATTGCCAGACCACTCCACAAGCTGACGGAAGCCAAACAGAAGTTCCTGTGGACAGAGGAATGTGAAAATGCGTTCAAGCGACTTAAAGAGGCCTTAACATCATCGCCTATCTTGACGTATCCACAGCCCGACAGACAGTTCATACTTGATACAGATGCCAGCCATGAGAGTGTCGGTGCTGTTCTGTCGCAGGAAATTGATGGTCAAGAACATGTCATTGCCTATTGGAGTAAATGCTTGTCTAAGCCAGAGCGAAATTACTGTACCACCAGGAAAGAGCTACTCGCTATCGTAAAAGCCATAAAACATTTCCATCATTACCTCTATGGCAGAAGATTCCTGCTACGGACTGACCATGCATCTCTAACGTGGTTGCTCCAGTTCAAGAACCCGGAAGGACAGATTGCCAGGTGGATACAACGCCTCCAGGAATATGACTTCGAAATACGTCATCGTAAAGGGACTTTACATGGTAATGCAGATGCCTTGTCACGGAAGCCCTGTTTGGAAAGCTGCAAGTACTGCTCTAGAGCCGAGCAGAAATACCTGCCGATAAATCCGGTTGCCTGCCAAGTTACTGTCTCAACACCATCAGATCAAGATCCCGATCCATGGAGTGACGAAGAACTTAGAAAAGCCCAGTTGGAAGATCCTGACATAAAGCCAATATTACAGCTGAAGGAGACGACCGGCAACAGACCTACCTGGCAGGATATTTCCAGATTTAGACTCTCTTCATATCAGAAACGGCGTATTATACAGAAAGTGGGAATCTGATGATGGGAAAAGCTTCAGATGGCAGATTTTATTACCAAGATCAAAAATTCCAGCTGTTTTAGAACAACTGCATAGTAGCTCTACCGGAGGCCATTTTGGGGTAATGAAGACTCTGCAGAAAGTTCGGGAACGCTTCTACTGGTGCAAGGCAAAGGAGGATGTGGAGAAATGGTGTAAATCCTGTGATGCTTGTGCGGCACGTAAAGGCCCGCAGAAGCGAAGTCGAGGAAGACTGCAACGGTATAACGTGGGAGCACCATTTGAACGAATTGCAATCGACATCTTGGGTCCTTTGCCACGGACCTCCAGTGGAAATAAATACATCCTCGTCGTGATGGACTATTTCACCAAGTGGCCTGAGGCATATCCCATTCCCAATCAAGAGGCATGCACAGTCGCGGAAGTCCTAGTGCAGCAATGGGTGTCAAGGTACGGCACGCCCCTACAACTTCATACCGACCAAGGTAGGAACTTTACCTCTGATGTTTTCAAAGGACTGTGTCAACTACTCGGCATAGACAAAACCCGGACAACACCCTTACATCCCCAGTCGGACGGCATGGTCGAGAGGTTCAATCGTACCATCCTGAATAACCTCTCCCTTCTAGTATCAAGGAACCAGCAAGATTGGGACTTGAAGTTGCCATTGTTCCTGCTGGCTTATCGAAGTGCTGTCCATGAAACCACCGACTATACTCCAGCCCAGATGCTGTTCGGACGTGAGGTTCGTCTCCCTTGTGATCTCCTGTTTGGTTGTCCACCCGATGCGCCTTCATCGCCCGAGGAGTACATCCAAGATCTCCAGGCACGATTTGAGGACGTTCACAACTTTGCTCGGGAGCGAATTCACATTGCATCGGAGAAAATGAAGACAAGGTACGATCTAAAGGCTACGCAACATGAGTTTCAGGAAGGAGAGAAGGTCTGGTTGTGGAATCCTGTTCGACGCAAAGGACTCTCTCCCAAGCTACAGTGCAACTGGGACGGACCATACACAGTCTTAAAAAGGCTGAATGATGTAGTGGTGCGGATCACTAAAACACCTTCATCAAAACCGAAGGTGGTGCACTATAATAGGCTAGCCAAGTACCACAAGTAACGGTAAAATTAAAATTTAAAATGTAAATACTTGTAAAATTTGCGCATGCGCACTGTAAATATTTGTATATAAATATTTGTACATATTTGTGAATTTTGTAAATATTTCCCACTTAATTTATATTTCTATGTTATCTTTACCTTTCTATGTTTAGTTTCGCCTCTTGACCAAGGGTTGCACTGCCCGGGACGTGCAGTCCTTGGGAGGGGGGCAGTGTTACGAAATTGTAAATAATTGTGTTTATTTTTGTATAAATTCTTTCAAAGAGGCTTAGTAAGTTGATAAAGTGCTAATTTTGTACATTTCTAGTCGTTTTAGCGTTGAAATAGCCTTATTTTCCCTTAAAAACGCATTAAAAAGCCCCAATAATGCACGTAATGGATTTGGCGCCAAATTTGGCGACTTTTTCCCACCTTGGCGATTTTTTTGGCGACCTTGGCGAGAAAATCCTTATATGGGATATACCAAATATGGAAGCTGTAAGTTGATTGGTTGACCACTTTCTAGAGTTTTCTCGAAAAATCTGGGCTCCATGGAACAGCATATAAGGAGCGCTTCCTCGCCAAGGGCAGTCAGTTCAGTTCAGTCTTCAGCCAGCTTCGCTAGTGCTTGCTCTTGAGCCTCTTTGAGAGAGATTTGCTTCAAGTGTTTTTGCTATACAGTTTGTACTGTGGATTTGCTATTGACAGCTGTTGTTTAAGCTGTGTTTACTGTTTGAATTGAAGCTGATACTTGGTTTATAGACCTGTATTTTTCTGGAATTTTCTGTGAATAAATTACTGAATTTTTGTACGTTTAGCCTTTCATTCTCAGACAACTCACGAACCCCCAAGTACGCAACATTATTATTATTATTTTAATATACATATTTAATTATAGATGGCACCTAGATTTTTCATTTTGACGCCCAAAAAGTTTAATACAGGCGTCATTTTGACACCTAATTTCAAAATTTTTATTTCTAACACTGTATCAAATGCTTTCTGCCATACAACACATGGAAGACAAACCTTCCAAAAACGACACGCAAAAACCAGTCTAGCATTTCCTCCAGTTGTTCTTCAGCTCAGTGCTTCCTGGTGCAGGAAGGCACTTTTTGGCTAATTATGAAAAGTTTCAAAAAAATCTTCCAAATTTTATGCCCACCACTTTCAAAAGACAGCATTCAATTTTTTTTTTTACTGGCTGGAAAAGAAAATTGCGAAGTAATTCCTTTTATTTCATATTGATGGGAATTTTTTACAGAGACTTCACTTTCCGATTGGCTTACAATTTATTAAAGCATGTCCCACAAAGAATTTGTAATTTGAATTTGAGAATTATATTATTGAGGCAATTTTTAGGCTAAGCATAGTAGAATATATTTTAAGAATAAAATAATGCTTTAAAAAATTAAAAATCTGTATATAAATAATTTTTTACAAAGAAAATAATACATTTTAATTGGGAAACATACAAGAATTGTGCATATAGTGCCTCTATTATAGTTTGTTCTTAGACAAAAATGAGTTTATTATTCAGTAGCCAAATGTTTGGCTGTAACTTGGCTGAATATTTAGTATTTGGTTATTCTGCCCAATCACTATCTGTTGCATCTCTACTCTACAATAGACGGTGAAAATATTGAACGCTTGACATACACTGAAAAGCATGATTGTTAATTTACAGTAAAATAGATTATCCAGGAGACAGCTTTAATACTATATGAGAAATTAATTAGATTGTCATCAACAGAGTTGTGGAGAAATTATATCTTTTCAGAAGATTGAAGACTCAAGATGGATTTTTGCAGAGGGTTCAAAAACTGAAATCTTATTACTCCTTCCTCGATGTTCCCCACAGAAGAATGGGCTCTTCCCACCTGACGTCAAAGTTCACATGATATTGGTGTTTCAAATCAAGAGCAGACGAAATCTTCTATATTTAATTTATCTATAGCGATTGCTGAAATAGTGCATTTTCTATTCTTATTTATGATCAATTTAATTTAATCTGTTTTTTTTTTTTTTTTTTTTTTTAATTATTATTATTATATCATCATTTTTTATTCTATTTTATATCATTATTTATCATCTTTTTTTGTTGTATCCAATTACAATCATCATTTTAGTTTATATTCTAGTTACTACAATGTTCAATTTGACAGATCATCTATTGTACATATAAAGAACTTTATTTGATTAACTATAATAAATTATAGGGAACAAATTAATCATTCTTTATATGATAGCAATGTTGATAGCTCGTTTCTTGATGAGAGTACCAAAGGTACAAAGATGTACATGGAATGTTTTGTAGATGCTATTTACTTTACAGAAAACGTCAGTGTTGATTGAGATCACATTTTCTCAGTAGAAGCAACAATGAAAGACCAAAAAAAAAAAAAAAAACAGAAATATAAAGTTTCTATTGACATCAAGCAAAGTGATTGTGAGATGAGTTTTATTTTCATATATTTTGTTTAAAAAATAATAATAATAAATCCAACTTTTGAAATGTGTTTGTTTTAACTGTATTTTCAAGAATTCCTATGTATTATAAATATTATATATTTTATTTATTAATTTAAAAGTTAATTAAAAAGGTAAAACTCTAAAAATATATTTAAAACATTAAAAACCATTTAAGATTACCTAGTACTAGCATTTTCTGCCGCTAACCGCAGCTTTCCTCAGGTACGCTTTGGTGAACTTGTGCACTCGGCGGTCTAATAAAACCCCCAAATTTAAACTTTGAAACTACAGTATATTGGAAACAAAACAATAGTAATGAAATTATAAATGCTAAATGTAAAATCCGTACAGATATAAAATAGCAGCTATACATTATTATATAAATCACGCAATTAACATATGTTCCGACGAAACTTTACTAAAACAAGAACTGCAAAAAATCACCGAAATATGTCAAAATGCAGGGTATAGGAAGAACTTAATAAATAAACTCTACAAAAATAGATTAAAAAAATTGACAATATTAATAACGCACAAAAACCTAAACAAAAATATATTCCCCCACTCCCAATCCCATATAACAAAGGTACAAATAATAAAATAAAAACTGAAGCTGCTAAGTTAAGCATAAATATACCGATAAAACCTAATAGCAACATATTCCAAAGAATTAGAAATGATAAAGATAAAATCCACTTTTCTGAAACCGCAAGTATTTATAAAATTAATTTCACTAACGAAAATCAAAAAACCAGATGCTATATAGTAGGGGTGCACAACCTTTTTGGCTGGTAGGCCACTCTCGCTGTTGAGTGGGACATGAAGGGCCACAGACGAGGTAATATAAAAGAATGGAACTGTGCAGATGTATTTGCAGTATAACATATATATATCTATATATGTATGTATGTGTCTGTGTTTCTTAAAAAAAATAATTTTATTTTAAAAAAATTTCAATCAGCGAGTCAAGTGAATCTCAAGGTGTAATAATCACAAAGTTATTGAATAGTAAGCAAAAGAATTAAATGCATATATCATATATATAAAATACAAAAAAAAAGGATAAATAAAATGTATTGCTTTCCAGAGAAAGGGGAAAAAAAGGTTACATTGGGATTCTCAAAAACACCTAGCACAAATGTAAAGGCAGATAGACCATACCAAAACAAGCAGTTTTAGTGTAGGTAAGTGGGTGTGAAAATATCGCTTTGAGGTATTAGATGGCACTGGCGAGATATATGTGAAAAAGCTACTCAGGGTTTTAATTGTCATTTTCCACAGGAATTTCAAACAATGTATTGTGTCACCTTCCTGTTCTGGCATAACAGAAAGAACATGGTCTGCAAAAGTCTTAATGAATTTAATGAGGATCTGGTTGCTAAACTATTATGACAGCAACCAAGGGAACCCTTTAGACAAATTAGGAAATCAGCCTCAGCCTCCTACATGCCTCCTGCTGATAACATCTGTAGTTACATCCCCTTTAGCAATCAGCTAAATTATCATAATAGTTACCATTCGCAACTGAATATACTGCTGAAAATCTGTGATATATCTTATATTTTTGCAAATGTAACCAAAGTATTTGTACGACCACTGAAAATTTTGGTTTTATCTACACATTCTTTTAGCTGCTGACCCATTTCTGTTTGCAACTTCATAAATCATAAATGATGGGCCACCATTATCACAGTCGGTGTTTTTATCAGTTTTACAAAATAATAAGAACCCACCAGACTTGTATTTCTTTTTTATGTTTCCGGACAGAAATAAATTCGACTAACTGCACATTTGAAGTTTCCTAATTAAAAGTAATTACTATTAGAAATTTACATTTCTTCATCATTAATTTTAACACACATAAGAGAAAGATTTAAAAAAAAAAAGGGGGGGGGGGGGGGGAGAGCTACATTTTTCAGTTTTTAATCTTCTCAGGTAAAGATCACTTACCAATAAATTATTCTGTGATTTTCCAATAAAAAATGAAGGAACATACTGTGGGTTACATTATTGAGAAATTGAATGGAAAACTTAGCTCTCAAACAGAAATGTGTGTATAAACCAACAATTCCCTCACTCCACCCCCACAAACAACAACAACAACGAAAAGTTTTTCTAAATGCCAGTTTTGCAAATGCAATAAATAAAATATTTGTTCTTTCTTTCTTTTTCATTTTTTCTCTCCTACTGATGACTAATGCGTGCTAAAATATCTGTCATTCCGCGGGCCGCAAATTCATGGCTAGTGGGCTGCATGTGGCCTCCGGGCCGCAGGTTGTGCACCTCTACTATATAGGCATGACAAAATGGAAAATAAAAACATGTATAAAAGAACACAAAAACGATATAAAATATAATAAAATAACAACAGCCTTAACTAAAATAAACCAAAAAGAAAATATTAAAATTGATTTCAAAAACTTTAACAAAATAGCTCATTATAATAATTATTTCTATGCAACAAAATGTGAAGCCGTCAAAATTTTAGCGAACCACGATTCATGCAACACAGATCCAATAGAAATAGACGCTGGGTGGCGCACCATGCTGAAGGAGAGTGGAAGGAGAAAACAGATGACAAGACTGGCGAGTGCACAAGTTCATTAAAGCGTATCTGAGAAAAGCTGCGGTTAGTGGCAGAAAGCACTAGTACTAGGTAATCCTAAAAGGTTTTTAATGTTTTAAATATATTTTATTTATTATTTAAACATTTTGATAATTTCCTTATCAGTTGTTTTTAGAGTGTTTTTCTACTACTTTTATGTTGGATATTACTTATAAATATCAGATCCTAGCTTTGTGTCAAATATTTCTCACCTGGTGCAGAACCCAGAATATTCTCCAACGAAATTTCACTAATCATCATAAAAATTAATAAACAAATGAAATGAAGTACAATTCCATATTCCTAACACATTGAAAACAATGCTATGGCGGCAAAAAGTAATGGTTTGTTATTCCTATATCACGTGATTGAGCAGACGACACTTGGAAGAGCCTATAGTCTGTTCAACTTAAACTGATACCGAAAATAAACAAAACCACATGTTCTTTGGCGACATGGATAATGTCACTGCCACTGTTGGCGCTAGCCAAGGTCACTCATTTCTCCCCTTCTTTTGTTAGAATTTTCCCACATCTTCTTTTGTTATCTTAACACTTTTTCTTACTTTAATGGGTCTTTCATTGTTGTACGTCTTGTAAGGTACAAGTTTTTGTCATATAAACTCCAAAATACAAAAAGAAGTTGCGGGGGATAGTTTTATCTTTTAACGAGCTATTTTTTGTTTGAAGGGGGAGTTGGTTAATGGATAAATCTCAACACATTCTTTTCATGAATAACAAAAGTTGCCATTTCCGCGAGAAAGACACAAATGTGGTATACCTTTGTAACCCAATTGTTTACTTCGGGTATCACTTTAACTTGAACGGACTATATATTGAAACCAATAAGTCCTATTTATAAAGAATGGATTTATAGGATTTATAAGGAATGAATGTTATTTGGCGTATGCTATAACAAAATCATCATTAATTGATTGCAAACTTAAAGCAGCGGCACTGGAAATAATTTATTCCAGGTATCCACAGAATAATTGTCAACACATATATGTTGATGGATTGAAATTGTTCGACAAATTTGGAGCTGGTGTTTATTCAGAAATTTTTGCATTTTATACCTCTCTCTTGTCCATTTTGGACCAATTTTGATGGAGAATCAGAGGCAAATACAGTTGCAACAGAACAAGTCAATGTTAGAAGAGTTCAACTCAAAAACATCGTAATTTTTTAAGACTCCTTTTCAGCCATCCAGTCGATATTGCACATAATATCATGGAATCAAAAACTATTGAATCTTGCAGAAGAAATCTTTATCTACTAGTCTTAAAAGGGATGACTGTTGTCCTACAGTAGATCCCATCTCATGTAGGAATGGCTGGAAACGAATATGGGCTGATAAATTAGTTAAAAAGGGAACTGAAATTTTGCAATCAAATAACAGTACCATTTTCATCAATGAAAAGAGTTACAAAAATGTTATGGAAAAAAAACGGTGTTAAATTAGGAAGAGATTATGAAGAAGAAGCAGAGAGATTCAATACATAATGTACCTGATTATCCTAGAGCTACTGCAAACAGCAGTATTCTGTTTGGAAACAGGACATGACTGTTCGCTAAACATCTACACAAAATTGGCATTTTTGTGCATTTGGTGCAACCAAAACTTTAAGATTTACAAAGATCACTTGCTTAGTTGTTCTTCAATGAATAAAGAAAACCTATACAGTCGTTAATGACGGGCAAGAGCTAATGCAATTGACTAACAGTGCTTTCTTTTCAAAAGTCTATGTAGTCGTATGTCATTTTATTCTACAGTTTTTGAATATTTCTTGTTATTATTTTGAGGTTTATACTATTTTTTCCTTTTGTAATCCACTTCTATATGTTTTTTTTTTATGTTCCATTCTCATGCATGGGAGCCAATGATGTAAAATAAAGTCTCTTTGCAATAAATAAAAAAATTAGAAAAAAAAAAACAGTAATATATATATAGATTTTAAGAATCTTCGACGGGGAAAAAAAAAAAAAAAAAGAAATTTGGTTATTTTTTAGTGAAATAATCATAACTCAGTAACAAACCTCAAGAAAAATGTTGACTTTTTCTAATTCAGAGGTTAATACAGATCGATTTTACTACCGTTAATGGGTATCTTCACAAAAATCGACCTGACAAGAAAAGGTAACCTTCACAAAAATCATACAACTAAAATCAGCCCTTTCACAAAAATCTTAGTTATCACAGCAAAATCTGACATTTAAATGAGCACATTTTTGAAGAAACGTAACTTATTTGTGCATTTCTGTTAATTCTATTCACGAAACAAGAATCATACAGAATGTTGGTTCTACACACAAGCATTTGTTACGAGCGAGAAACGTCATAGCATAAATAAACAAAACGATCCTCGTGTATATCGGTACAGACACACTCTGGAGTTGTGGCCACAGTATACTATTTGCTGATATGCCGGGTGGTTTGAGGATTTGATGACTGCATGATGATGTGCCTATCCTCCCTGGTACAATTCATGTACAGTGCAGTGATACTAGCAGAAATAAAAACAACTTCTAGTTACACTCTCTCTAATGAACTGTTTACTTTAGAGAGAAGTGAGATTTGATATCTGTTCAGCTATAAACCTCACACTAACTGCTGAGTGTTATTTTTATTATTTTACATAGCTTGAACTCCCCCCCCCCCCCCCCCCAACAGACAGAAAGAGTGCACTGCAATTTCACAAAAATAAAATATAGTTAAGATTTTTCCCAAAAATAGGTATTAAGTTTGAAATCTTGGATTGACTACTGTAATTGTCAAAATATTCATACATACATACATACATATGATTTCATCCTAATATATGATACCACATCAAAAGTGACGATGACACGTTGCATCTGGCAAACTCATCAACTGGTCACGTGAATTCGCTCTCCTTGCTCCTCCTAGTGCTACCCATCAGCGTTTTCATCTCATTGGCTTAGCCGCATAGCGGGAGCATTAGAATTAGTATGGCTTCAGCTGATTGGTTTAGATTTCGTAACAGAGGTATCCAGGGTTGCAGAAAATGTTTTTACTCCCAGCATTTCCCCAAATTCATATAAAAATATCCCCAAAATGGGAAAACGATTTTAACAATAATTTTTGTGATTCATTGTTGAAATCAAAATAATCTGTATATATTTTCAGCAAATTTTCCCCAGGTGGCTAAAATTTCCCCCGATCTTAGATTGCTGGATTGGTCATATTCTGCATCCCTCAGGGTATCCAGTGATGTTCTCCTTGGTTTTAATGCTTGCAAAGCAAGCATACAGCAGCGAGTGTACTGACCACAGCTTATACAAATTTTCATGCATTTATTGATTCATGCATTGCTAATTAGGGGTACCCAGCGTGATGCTTTTTTGGTTTTATTGATTGTTAAGCAAGCATACAGCAGCAAGCATACGGACCATGGCTTATACAAATTTTCATGCATTTACTGATTCATACAACATAAATTAGGGGTAAACAGTGATGTTTTTTTTTTTTTTTTGGTCAGGGCTTGCGCTGACCTTTTGAAAAGTGGGGTCCCAAGACCCCAATCACTATAAAAAATGTTGGTCAAGTTTTCGAAAAATGGGGACACCTTTTTTCCCCCTCGAAAAAACTTTTTTTTTCCCGAGGGGGGGGGGGGACTAGTGAATGCTAATATTTTTCACAAACACAAAAAGATTTTCACAATTCCTTTTTACATTTTGAAACATTGCATTGAAAGAATAAATAATTAAATAAAAACTTTCTAACTTATTTTTTATCATATGAAATCAGCATTTACCTTTTTTTAACTTTCCTTTGATTATGTAGTTAAAACAGCACTAGCACATTACTAAATTAAATTAATAAAAAGTGCAAAGAAAATTGTTTAATGCAATTGAAAGAGGTTTTAAAGAAGTAAAAATTATGATTATTCTGACAATAGCAATAGACTTCAAACAAGATTAATAAAAATAATCTTGAAAAAAAAAATAATAATAATAATTTAGCATGTAAAAAAAAAGTATAGGACCCATTATCTAGGACCAGCAGAATTGGAAATATTCAGGATTTTGGAATTTTACAGATTTTTGGTTTTTTATTTTCATTTTTATTAATTTTCCTTGAATTATAAAGCACAACTCATTAACAACAGAATATATATAAAGAAAAACTTATCGTTTGTGCATGTTATTTAGCTGAAGAATCTAAAAATTCTTTTCCTCTTTTTTTTTTTTAATAATAATAATAATAATAATTAATACTTTAGATGCATTATTTATTATTCATTTCAATTCTATCATTAAATAAGAGTAATTTGTATTTTAAATTAATATCGTTCAGGATATTTCATACATAAGCTTTCTCTCTCTCTCTCTCTCTTCAAATAGTAGTGGTGGTTTTGTTTCTGAAAAAGTTCCTGAATCCAATACTTGATTACGGGTACTCAGGACCCGTGATTATAAAAATTCTGCATCCCTTTCATTAAAATTCGGAACAATGGTGCGCTATAGCGCACCAACGCGAGCCCTGTTGGTTTTGTTTTAACACTTGTTAAGCAAGCATACTGACCGCAGCTGTTCAGATTTCAGTACGATACTGCTTAATACCGACTTCTGCAACCTACAGAATGAAAAAAAGGTCTAAATTTAAAGATTTTTCTTTTAATAATATATATTTTAGTAATATTTTTATTATATTAAATGCGACTTTTGTTGGTGCGATCCATGTCAGTTCGTTGGTGTGATTTACATTTAAAAATGGTGCTTGTTGATGTTTTTTGTATTTAAAATTCCATTAACAATCAAATTTTTTCCCTTTCATTTGCACATAAAAATTATCGTTAACGTCAACAGCTGCCATCTTGGAAAGTAAATCACTTCTGCGAGCCAGTGGGGATCGTACCAACAAAAGTCACCAAAAAGTGCCAAGGGGTACCACACAATAAGATTTCACCCATATGTATATTATATATATATATATTTTTTATTGGCATCGGAGGGGGGGTGGGGGAATAAAAGAAATAAATTTAGCTGAGTGTAAATCATGATTTTCTTTCAAAACGGAAATTAAATAATTCTATAATTCCACTTAATTTTTAATAAATTCATTATTTTACTATTTGGTTGCCAAGGGACTTTCATTAGTCATTATTTTTATAAAAAATAATTTTTAATTTATTTCTAATTTTATTAATATGATGGTAAATGATTTATCAACTTATAGATTCAAAATTTTAATAGAACTGCACCTAAAATAGAAAAATATACTTTTGACAATAATATTTGCAAACTATAAATTCTTGCCAACTAGAACAATTGTGGGATGTCAAGTAAACTGATTATTTTTATTTTGTGAAAGAAATCACTTTTATTTATTGTTTAAATAATAATAATAATATAAATGATATCAAAGTACATAAAATGACCAACACCAATCAGATTGTAAGTAGAGATGGAACGAAGCTTCGGCAAGGCCGAAGCTTCGGCCACTTTGCCGAAGCTTTGGCCTGGCCGAATAATGAGCGTGATTCGGCCGATTCGGCCTATAACAATTTATGTTGTAAATATTCTTTTAACAATTATTATTATATAAAATATTGTCATTTAAGTTATACACAATGGTACCTTATAATAAAACATAGTAGAAATTTATGTTTAATTTAAAAGTTTGTGTGCATTGACCCTTTGGAACCATAAATCATACAACAATTAATAATATATTCTATTTAAATTGGAAGTTGCTAAGAAATAAGTTACATTACATTATATTTAGTTAACTATTTAATTATACGAACAACTTTAGTTGCTTTAAAATGAAGCTATTAAAATATTGCATGAAACATTCTTTAAATATTTTTAGCTTTGAAACTTAGTCATAGTCATGTATAGTCAATAATCAAAATTAACAATATAGTCAATAATCAAGATTAACAATAACCCAGGATTATAAAACATGCAGAGAATTGTTGAAAAATAAATAAAAGCTGAATTTTTATTTATTTTTTATAAGCCAGAATATGAGGAGGATGCCTATTACTCGCACATCCACCCTAGATCTAAATTCTAAATATTTATTCCAGATAATTAAAATTTTAAAATTTATTCTAGATTATTTATTATTATCACATGATAAAATGTTTTCTAGGTTAATAACTGAGATACTGTAAATTGTTTTTTATGTTTATTTTCATCATATTACATACAAGGTTTAATTAACCTTACTTTATTTTATCATTTATCACACAATTTTAAATTATGATGCACAAAAAATCAATGTTTTTGCATTTTTAGGAAGAATTCTATTCCTTTTTTCCTCATACACATTTTCAGCTTCAGAAAATAACCTTTCACTATATATACTGCTGCTTGGAGCAGATAAATAGCGTTTGGCCGAATCAGATAATCTTTTTTTATTCTCTCTCCATCTCCACCAATTCCAACAGACAATGTGTTATATTTAAAAGCAGATTGCTTATCATGAAAAACGGCAGTTTTTCGAGTGACGCAAGCGGAAGGACAAACGGACGGAAAGCTGCGAACTCATATATACGCCTAGTCTGACATCAAAGAGATTTGTAAAAGCCGACACTTAATATCTCAGCAAATATGCCTTATTTTGTTCTGATATTTTCAAAATAATCTTTTATCGTCGGTCTTAATCTATCCTGAAAATTTTACGTTCCTACATGCAGTATGTTTTAAGATCTGAATCTCAATTTAAAGCCAAAAAGGAAAAACGTGAGGTGTAAGGATGTAATGAACTAAATTCATGAAAAAATATCTCTAAAACCGCACGAACGATTTTAATTTAATTAATATATGTTGTTAATGGGATCTTTCTGAATCGAGTAACGTTTTTGTTTTTTTCAGGAAAACTCTTGTTTTTTGTAAAAGTTGCTTTGAAAATAGAACTATATTACTCCGCCAAAATGCATGCTTTTATTCGGCAAAAATGTCGTAATTCGGTTCTTACTTTCAAGACACGTTGGTTGGCTGACCAACGTGAATGCAGTCAATAAATTTTTGTTATGAAGAATATAATTTTAATTTTAAGATTTCCCATTTCGTCAAAAAAGTATTTAGATAATATTTAAAATAAATGAAGAATTTTTTAATTATAGATATTCTATGTCATCATTATTCATAATGAATTAAAAATATTTTTAAAGCGAAAACGTTTAATAAATCCCTCATGCACACAAATTTATACCATGGTCCATGGTCTTTGGAGCGCATGCGTACATCATACGGATGCGTACATCCTGTAGACGCTAAGCTAATTGCTTTCCCTGTATTCGTCCGCGCCGCGGTGTTTTTGTTTAATTTGTTGATTGGAAATTGGAATTAATACGAAATTTTGCATGATTTAGACAAATATTGGTAGTGCTCGGATACTTTTGCTGTGACCCACCGGTGTACCACGCCGGCGTGAACGTGTTAATCATAATTTTTATTAAATTAAAATAACACTGAGATATGAGAGCGAGAGTGTGAGCAGTGATTTTTACATTATTATTTTCAATGGGGAATTAAAATATTTATTCAAAAATTCCACCTACTTGCATGATTTAGTGGTAAGTGTTTTATAATTTTATATTCTTAAAACTTGCTTATAATTTTACGTATATGTAATTATAGGCTTCGTCTGATTGCACGGAAGTATTGTTATTTGTAAACAAACCATTGTTTACATTTTTTATAGTCGCTTTTTTCGCAAAATGTTACTCAGTTTTCTGTAATATGATAATTAAACAAGTTTTCGAATTCTTTATTATGTTTATTATTACTTTAATTATGTTGTTATTATTCGTAATATGTCACCTTTTAGCTTAGCAATTTTTGGAAAAATAAATTTAAATGTTTTGATTAGAGATCCTAACTAATCGAGATACTAAGAGATACTTCGATTACAGTCCAAAATTTATTTATTGGAATAAAATAGCTGTATTATTCTTTTCAAAAAACAGATTACGAAAAACTTTATTTTTGAATGATACAGCCTTGTAAAACGAAACAACAAAAATCCTATATATATATATGATAACATGGGAAGGGAGAAAGGGAGCTATCTGACTGATTTACAGCCTTAATTAGATACATCACAAGTCTAGTGTAATGGGTAATTGGGAAATGTTGTATGTACTGTATTAATACATTATTGTATTAATACTGTATTGATACAATATATACTGTATTAATACAATATTGTTAAATTTTAAATGAATTTGAATGTCTTAGTTGTGTATCATAATAATCATTTATAATGCTTTTGACGGATATAGCTAAGGTAGTATGAAAACTACTTTATATCAACAGGGTTGCCACGCTACCTGGAGAACCTGGAATAGTCAGGGAATTTGAAAATTGACTATAAAAGTCAGTGAAAAGAAAAATCTGCCAATGCACGGTCATTTCCCCTCCCCCCCCCCCTTTTTTTTTTCTCCATTAGCTTCTGCTATTTTTTTTAAACACCCCCACCCTTCTCTTTTGCTCATGTAAGGAATTTCTTATCTCGCTTATAAGCGACAAATGCTATCATTATATGCAACTTTTGTCATATGTAAATTTTGTGTTTACAAGTGGGACGTTAATTATTTTGCCCTCAACACAGTCAATGCTCAATATACGGTTAGACTGAAATTTTTTTAGAATATACCTGGAAAACCTTTTAAAAGTCAGGGAATTTCATTCTCCTGTTTGAGTGGCAACCCTGTATCAAGCTTATACTGTACTCTACTCTAAATATAATAATGCAGCACAAGCAGTATAAAGAAAATAAGGCTAAGCTTTACTATAGGGTACCTGTTGGCGATTCATGATGCTGTGATGAGATTCAGTGTATCGACACTTTTTAATAGTAACTTTTTTGTATCGGTACTTCATTTAACTGTCTTGGAACTTTGTTTTTCTTTTTGTGCCAGCCGCGCGCGTGTGTTTATTGTAATGCGGCCCAGCTGAATGATTTTTCTTTTTAATGCGTTTTTGAGGTATAAAAATTAATTTTTTGAGTGTATTTTATTATTTTATTTTACTTTTTAATAAATGGAATTATTTAGGGGAAAAAAGTGTATTCTAGTAATTGATGCAGTATAGATTTTCATGCATTTTCTTATTCATGTACCATGAATTAGGAGTATCCAGTGATGTTTTTTTTTGTTTTAATATCGGGATAGTGACCACTGTAGTACAGATTTTTTATGCATTTTCTGATTCATGTGCTATGACTTAGGGGTATCCAGTGATATTGTTTTAGTCTTAATATTGGGATACTGACCGCTGTAGCATGAATTTTCAGATTCGTGCATGACAAATTAGCTGCATCCAGTGATTTTATTTATTTTTTGTTTGTTTTGTGATTGCTTCTGTACAGATTTTCATGCATTTTCAGATTCATGCAAGGCTGTAATTTTGAAATTTTGGGGCAAATCTTCAAGTTATTTTAGATTATACATCATTTATAATGCTGAATTTTATGTGTTAAAGCTTGAAAGCTCTCTGAAATTTTTTTTTTTTTTTTTGTGGTGAAATAGCTCAAATTTCTATTACTGTTTTAAATATTTTATTAATCTTTAAAATATGCTTAATTTATTTCAGTGAATTTCAAAACAAGCACCAGAGTGAAACAGTAATTTATTTTCTTGAAATGTATTTTTGATGTTTTGTAATGATTCAGAATATCGATTTGCAGTAATCGACTCATTCAGTGAGATGTACATCAGCAACAGCGATAGGCGCCTTATAGTAAAGCTATTCCAAAAATAAGCTAAATAAAACTTATCAAAAGCTTTCTTACTTAGTTTTCTTTTTCTTCTTCTTTTTTTCCCCCATAGCAGTTAATTGTACAAATGCATCTTAAAAATTAAACCCACTTTCAAGGCCTGCATTATTTATCATTAATAGATTGCTCACACTGTTTAGTGACAGTTTGTTTATAATTTCATTTCTTACCAAATTTATGCAACTGAAAACTATTTTCACAATTTGTCCGAAATCACAATGAAAAAAGTTCATCCTGAATGAGGAATTTGCACACATGGGGGATTTGAACAAAATCCTATTCTTATGGTAGTTTTAGGCCCATAAATTTCAAAAAGTTTATTAAAAATGCAAAAAAAGTTCTCATTAATTTAAAAAATAATTTTAAAATTAACCAAAAATCACGTGACTTCAAAAGGCTGCCTGACGTCACAGTTTATGATGCTTCAATGTTTACATTCTGTTAGCCTGGTTAGTAAGCAGCAATTTGTTTTAACTTTCGTGATTATTAATCGTTTATGTGATTTCTGAGCATTTCTTTTTCATCTTAGAATCATTCAATATCATTATCATCATTTTCAAATGTTTTCTTTTCATGGCGGTTGTCCAATGTTTTCGTTTCATAGGATCCTGTGGAACGCTAAAAAATAACTTTTGAGAAGCGTTAGCTGTTGTGTGTTGTATTAGTGCAAAATGGTACAATACAAATAATACAATATTTATACTACAATTTTTTAATATCAGTCATTATTATATCATAGAAAACCTATTTCACTGATTCAAGAAGCAAAGCAAAGCATGAAATCAAATGTAAACAACGATTACTTTAGTTTGTTGTCATAAAGAGTGACGTCACGATATATTATACTGCGTTTTCTCTGTACAGTAAATAGTGCGATGTTAAAATTGTTATAAATCAGACATTAGATTTCAAATAAAGAAAATGTATGTATTTATTGTGTATTTATTATTATTCATGTAATGAATATGTATGTATTTATTTTCTTACCTTTTCATTTTCTATTAGAATAAAATCCGAAAACGTGCAAATTGTCTATTGTGACTTTTTTGTGAAAGATTTTTTTTATTATTATTATTATAGAATTTAATGTAATTTTTTAGTATAAATGTGTGATCATATTTTGGATAACTGTATAGCATTTTGCATAAAAAGCGACTGTAGTGGAAACACTGGTTTGTTTATATTTGACAACATTTTTGTTCTTCATAACAGACGAAACATGTAATTACATTTTATGAAAAACTAATTGTAAGTTTTAAGAAAATAAAACTATATAGATATACCTTACCGCTAAGTCATGGAAGGAGGTGGAATATCCGTAGACATTAAATATAAACAACTCCTGCTACCAGGGATCACTCTAGAGCGTTTTAGCGGTACAAGTTGCCACAGGGTTGGCATAATACTTACTGTGCAATGGTGTAACGGGTTTTATCAGTTTTTACCGCCTTCATTTATCTCAAACACTTTAAGGATATATTTTAAAGTTTTTAGTTCTCAATTTCCCAATGTATTATTTAATATTTACTATGAAATTCCTACTTCTGCAATTTCTAAAAACATTTAAAAAAGAAAATATTTCCTTATTTATTTAGCTCTTATACCAGTTTATGTCATTTAGCATTGGCTCATATGATATTTAAAAAATAATAGCATTGTTTACATTGTACTGTTTAAAAAGCCCTGCAGGCTCCAAAAAGTTTTAAAAAAATAATAACATTTTAATTTAACTACATGTAATCAATTAAATACAATTCGAGGCTGCTGTCACTGCTTGTTTTAATGAATTGTACCCACTAAATGTAAAAAAAAAGATTAAAAAAAAAAAGTGAAAGTATTAAAATGGTAATGAAAATATGAATATTGTTAATGGGTAAAGTGTGAAAAAATTTTCTTGATTCAAATGATATTTGTTAAACCTAAGTAAAAATTTTTTAGGATATCTTTTTTTTTTTTTTTTTTTATCTTCCCTAATTCCTTATTTTTTTTTAAATTTTGATTAGAAACTATGAGTAAAGATTTTTTTCTCTTAATACATTGCTTCAGTTATATGTCATATTTCCTACTAAATTATCCTTTTCCAAAATTATTTTATGTGTTCAATAGTGTGAGTAAAATTTTGCTTTATTTCAATACATTATTGTAGCTACAAAGTCAAAGTCTGAAGTTGAGTGGCTCATACTACCGCATTTATGATTGTTATACAATTACTTCTTATTATGAAGATATTATGTTGAATAAAAATGTTGGTAATAAATGCCTACATGGATTTTTTCTATAGAAATAGAATATTATTTATATTTTTATAATTTAAGTAAAATGATTGATAGTGTGGATATTGTGCATATATATACACATAATAAAAAACAAATGTTGTACAATAATGTATGAATACATCATAAAAATCAATTAAATCTTGATTTAAATAAAAAAAATCGATTTTTTTGAAAAAAATAAAAAAAATCAACAACCCTGTTTGGAAGTCAGATTTTCGAATAGTGTGCAACGATGTTAAAATTTATATTTCCAACGAATACACAATTTTGACTTTTAGATCCTGGAGAAAATTTTACAACTGGATACTAAATTTGAAGTAATTTAGTCAATATGCTTAGCAATTATACTTATTGGGACTTTTGAGTTTTTTAATGTTTTTTTTTTTTTTTTCAATCTTAAATCTCTTGGTGATATTAGTTTTTTAGTGTAGCTCAAAATCTACTGACCAAAAGAACTGAAATTTCATAAAAGTATAATTAAAATAATTAGGAGCCAGTGAAATATTTGTTGCAAAATACTTCTAATTTGCAATTTAAGAATTTTTACTTAAATAATTTCTAAATATTTATTTTTTAGATAATTTTATTTAAAAATTTTTAAATTGTAATCTACAATAATATTTTTAAGTTGTTGCAGGCTTTAAATATGTAGATTCCCTAAGAATTTTCCCCCATAAATAATTAAATTACACATTCTATAAGGAATGGTAGGTATCTATTTTTCTCTCTCGATATTTGTTCAATCTGGTACATATAGGTATCATCTTTTTTTTTTTTTTTTTTTTTTTTTTTTAAGGTCTATACATTATTATTAAAAAAAAAAAAAAAACTGCACAGCATGTGCAAAAATAAATGTGAAATTAACAATATTTATACATATAGTCACAACCACTTGTTAAAATATGCTATAATTTCACCAGTTATCGATAAAATTCACATATTTCAAGACTGATTTCCAAAATTCGCGATAATTTTACAATTGATTGCTAAAATGCATAATTTTTTTCATCGCTAATTAATAAAGTTTCTGCGTTTTTTAAGTTAAATGTCCCAAATACTCAATTATTTCGTCGATAATAGACGTAATTTGCACTTTGTTCTCAAAGCTGAATGCTGAAATACACAATAATTTTGCAGCTGATTTCGAAAATACGGGATTATTTTCACCGCTAACTATGGTGTCAATTTTTATAGTTAAAATTTACATTTAATTCCCAAATACCGCTATTATATCTCTGCTAACTAATAAAATTCACTGTATTATTTTGCGCTTAATCGATGAAATTCGTATTCTTTATAAAGTTTAATCTCCAAATACTCAATTATTTCGCCGCTAATCTATGAAATTTATGCTTTTCTCAAAGCTGAATCCCGAAATATGCAATAATTTTGCAGCCTAATTCGGAAATACGGGATCATTTTACTATTAACTGTCAAAAATTTATGCTTAAGTGCAACTAATTGCTAAAATACGATATTAATTCGGCGTTAATCGATAAAATTTGAAATCTTTTCAAAGGTGATTTCTGAAATTCACGATGTTTTGTGGCTGATTATTGAAACACGCAATCATTTCGCCGTTGCTTAATAAGGTTATTTTAATCCTAATTGTTTGCTGAAATAGGCTTTATCTCTATGTTAATGAAATTCGCCCTTTTTTGCAAAGACAATATCCGATGTATGCAATAAATTTGCTGAAATATGGAATCAATCATTTTACCGCTTATTTTTTAAAATTATGCAAGAGCAACTAATTGCTAATATAGACTATTATTTCACCCCAGTGGCAGAAACACCGTGACACGGTGACATAGTCGCGGACACAGAATAAATGCTTGCAGACAGTTTTTGTCTGCACTAATAAAACAATTAGTCCGTAACTTTCGAACACTCTTTGTCTGTCTCTGTACTAATAAAAAAAATTGCCCACAACTTTCAGACAGTCTTTGTCTGCAATTTACGGACATTTTTCGCCTGCGACAATGCGCTACCCATGTATGACGTCTTAGATGCTCTTTGGTAGGAACTCTAGAGCCCCCATATAGGTGCCTTGGTAGGAACACACAAAACAGTACTTAACAACGGCGACCTAAGCAGCCTATATCTCCCTTGATAGACAGCATATGCGTATTCTTTTCCCCTGTTACTAAGATTCTACGGGGACATAGAAAAGTGCTAATTTCTTTTAAAACTGCTCCAAAACTTCTCCTCCACTTCATAATTCACTTATAAAAATTTCTGTATCAAAACTAATACTTTTGTTATTTATACTGTGTTGTGTCAAACATTGCTATAAATATTTAATTGAATGAGTTCAACTTATTATTTTATAATTGTTTATTACTATAGTTCTGTAGTAAAATTGTATTTGTGTATTGTTGCACGAGATCACCACTATTGTTAAGCTCTCTCCCCCAAAGATTGCTGCTATCAGCTTCAGGCTTTTTGAGTGTAAGCCGTTCTCATCCCTGATTACAGGCAAATTTCGCAGACAGATTTTGAAATTTTAAAAGCCTGTCGCACACAGCTACAAAACTTTCTGCCACTGGAATTTCACTGCTAATTATTAAATTTTGTATGTTTTTAAAAAATGATTGCTGAGATGAGATTATTTCACAAAACAATAATGAAATTACTTTTTTTATTATTTATACATTGCAGAAATACGCAACACAAAAGTCTATCTACAATACGGGATCGTTTAACCGATAACATTTACTTTTAATCTTTCAAAGTACGAAATAAGCTGTTAATTCATTACAAAACAACATAATATTTTTGCAGTGAATTATCGAAATCCCCAGTGGCAGAAAGTTTCGTAGCTGTCTGTGACAGGCTTTTAAAATTTCATAATCTGTCTGCAAAATTTGTGTTAATCAGTGGTGAAAATGGCTTACACTCAAAAAGCCTGAAAGGTGATTGGGGGGGGGGGGGGGTAACATCAGGTGATATCGTGCAACAATACACGAATACAATTTTACTGCAGGACAATATAGTATAAACAATTGTGTGTACTCATTCAATTCATCTCATTCAATTAAATATTTTATAGCAATGTTTGACACAACACAATATAGATAATTATAAATAATAAAAGTATTAGTTTTAGTTTTTATACAGAAGTTTTTTTTAAGTGAATTGTTATTCGAAAGTTGCAGACAAAAACTGTCTGCAAGCCGCTTTTCTGTGTCCGTAACTATGTCGCGGTGTTTCTGCCACTGGGTCGAAATCCATCGTTTCATGTCTTATTAACAAAATTTACCTTTATCATGGCTAATTGCTCAAATAGCGATTGTTTCTCTTTTTCACTAAATAAAGATAGGCAAATATTTTCGCTGCTATAATGGACGAAATTCGTGCTATTTCTGAAAAGTGATATCACAGATGTTAAATACATATATTGAGTCAAAAATCAGCGAGATTTATGCCTTTTTTTGGCGTATGTTTTCTGATTACATAATTTTTGCATCTGATTACCGAAATATATGCAATTTTCTCATCTTTTGAAATACTGAATCAATTTAAGTTGGACATTGAACTTATCACACAAATATCTTGGATGAATTTTGTTCCAACATTTATCTAGTTTCCAAATTGCAGCCACTTGAAATCAGGCTGCTACTTGAAAATATGCCACAACGATAACTTTTAGAATACTAAACTGGTTCAGACAGCAGCGCCGACTTTGAAAAATTTCTGGGGGGGCTCGAACCAAGGCCGTAGCCAAGATTATTTTTTGAGGGTGGGGGGCATCACATTTCTAATACAAGGTCATCAAATATGGTGTAATAATGTACACACGCTTACCCAAGGAAAAGAACATATGCACACACAAACAACGGCCTGATTAACACAGGGGCTCTGAGTAGCAAAGGGCCCCAAAACTGGACCTGAAAATGCCATCATAATCTTTGCCATTTAGTTTATGTAAATCGAATTTATATGGCAGTAACTTTTGTAAAAATAGTTATATTACTTTGCATCGATGTTTCTGAAAACTTTTGCTCCTCATGCACAAACTATAAGTGTAGCACAGTAAAGGGAATCATCTTCCTCTGAACTCACCCCGCGCCCCATACAGAGACTTTCAGCCTCTCTTGTTTTTCTTTCTTTTTTTCTTAGTCGATTTATGTCCATTTTCAATTGCAACAACCTTATTTTACAGCTATGATTTTGGTAAGAAACTAAATAAGAAATAGAGGAAAGAATTTCTTGTTTAATAGAGAATCAGTATTCAAAATTTCTGGGGGGGCTGATCCCTTACAGAAAATTTTCTGGGGGGGCTCAAGCCCCCACATAATCGGCGCCACTGGGTTCAGATCAAAGTTGGGGAGTGAATTTAATACAGTTTAAATATCTTGGAAAAGTTTGCTAGGCAACTTGCTCCACCATTTTGTTTCCAAGTGGCGGCCACTTAAAAATTTTTTATTACAATAACTTTTGTAATATGGAATCAGTTTGAATCGCATTTGCACAGTTGACATATTCAAATATCTTTGATAAGTTCACTGGGCATCTCAGTCACTCTGTCCTTTGTTTCTAAATGGTGGCCACTTGAAAATTATCACAATAACTTTTGAACCGATTTGCTTAAAACTCCATATGTAAATAGACCTCTTTAATAAATCTACCAAGTTCATTAATAAATTGTAGCTGTCATTTTGAAAAAAGATGGTGGCATCTTCATAAGAAAAGATAAATCAACCTAACCTTCCTATGAGCCGGAACGACTCGTTTTAATTTTTTGATCAATAACCTCTAAAAAGTAATGATATCAGTACAAAAACCCTTAACGGGTTAAAAGTTTGTGACGCAGCTACTTTATCACTATAAGAATTTGAAATATGGGTCTTAAAAATAATGATATCAAGTTTTAAGTGACGCTCTTCTATTAGTTAAAATATACATAGATTTTCTTATTTGATCATTCGCTTTTTTCTTTTATTTATATTTACAATGCAAACATAATATTTTTAACTTCAAGATAAGACAAATATATAAAATATACTCACTGATGCTTTTTCATTTTCATTTCAATTTCAAAATAACAGTTTTAAAAGGAATGATATAAAAATTCCAGTCACGCCTCGGTGTCATTTTAAAAGATTTGTTTTTAGATTCCATTAAAATTACCTTTGTTTTGTCTGATAAAGTATATTTACACATTCAAACAGTGCTTTTAATTTTTAAATATGCTGTCAAATAATCACACTTTCACTGAGTTTGCATTATAAATAAAAATTATTTATTTCAATAAATCGATTTGTCTTTTGCGTCACGCTATCCAAAACTGCAAGTAAAATTTGTGCAAATGTTTTCTTTGCATCACACTGTCTCTTTGCAGAAATTCTCACTTAGTTGGATACTATGATACAAAATAACATTTACATATATTTTACTCACAGTTTTGGATAGCGTGACGCAAAAGACAAATCGATTTATTGAAATAAATAATTTTTATTTATAATGCAAACTCAGTGAAAGTGTGATTATTTGACAGCATATTTAAAAATTAAAAGCACTGTTTGAATGTGTAAATATACTTTATCAGACAAAACAAAGGTAATTTTAATGGAATCTAAAAACAAATCTTTTAAAATGACACCGAGGCGTGACTGGAATTTTTATATCATTCCTTTTAAAACTGTTATTTTGAAATTGAAATGAAAATGAAAAAGCATCAGTGAGTATATTTTATATATTTGTCTTATCTTGAAGTTAAAAATATTATGTTTGCATTGTAAATATAAATAAAAGAAAAAAGCGAATGATCAAATAAGAAAATCTATGTATATTTTAACTAATAGAAGAGCGTCACTTAAAACTTGATATCATTATTTTTAAGACCCATATTTCAAATTCTTATAGTGATAAAGTAGCTGCGTCACAAACTTTTAACCCGTTAAGGGTTTTTGTACTGATATATACTTCCAGCTCTTTAGCCGATGAATTTTCAAAGTGTTCTGTGAGTAATTTATTGTTTATGACTTCTGCAAAACAATCCCACAATGATGCCGGAGCTTCGGCCGAAGCTTCGGCGATTAGTTGGCCGAAGCTTCGGTATTCGGCGCTTCGGCCAAACTGTGCTTCGTGCCATCACTAATTGTAAGTTTCAAATGATTATTTAGTAACGTTTTAACGATGTTGATTAGTAATTGTTTGAAAAAATAAAATAAATGAAATGAAACATAATAGAAATCATAAATACCATGTGCGAACTTTTAAAATAACAAATTTAGCTTATCACAAGGAATTCTCTTTTTGTTATCATGTATATGTAATACTCAGACTGCCCTTTAAAGCCACAACAGTCTTCATATCATTAGTGAAAATCGTTAATTTTTCCTTTAAAAAAAAAAAAAAAAAAAAATCCAAGCAATGTAATTTTAACCAATTATAAAGTAAAAAAAAATATTAAGAATTATTTATTTTATTTAATTATTATTATTATTATTACTTTTTTTTTTTTTTCAGAATATAACTTGTCATTGATCCTTAATAGTTAACAACACAATTTTTATAGATATTAAAAATCACATAATTATGCATTAGTATGTGATTTTTACATATGATGTTATATGATAACTTAACATATTCCCCTAGTTAATTTTTGAGGCAATTATGAGACAAAATATACTGAATAACTAAAGCTTGAAATTATTGGGATATTTTAAAATCCCGACTTTTAAATTTCTGATTAATCTTAAATTTAATTGATATCTTAACATAATTTCAAACTAATACATATGTATGAAAATCAAACAGAATTAATAAAAGAAAAATAATACAACATGAAAAAGATTATAATCACAAAATACAAAACAAGTTAAAAAATAAAGGGGGAAAATTAAGATTTTATAATGCAACATACGTTAACGATGCTAACATAAATATCATTACATACATTTAAAGAACACAAACGATCGGTCACTTATAAATAAACGAAAGACAAGATCTTTAATTATTATCAATACTAACGATACAAACAATAATAAACAAAATTAAAAGGCTAAGTAACTTACAAAAAACGTCATGCTGTTTTCCTTGTAAACACAAATATTTATATACCAACAGCTAAGGACTGATAGATTCAGATTTACGAAATAAAATCAGCTATATTTAATATATATTTACATTTATTGTTAAAATCAATTAATTGATGACATATATCAATCTTAAAATACAGTAAGAATTTCATATAATAACATTACGAAACGACCCATTTCCCAAATACAGCTATCTCACGGAGCCAACATTTAACATTACGTTACGTTGAGTTGAGAAGACAACTTCAATATAAAACTGAAACTAGAAAATCTGTTAACTGTGACTGTTTAAAAATTCAGCCATGGAGATAACCATAGATCATGAAGCTAGATATAGAAGAAAAGATCCCGATTTTGAACTGAGCTGTCCATACCAGCTGACACTCGTACCATCTATTGACAACTTTTGAAAGCAACATTAATTTTAAGCGAAATCGGGAAAGAGAAAATAAAGAATTTAAATACATTTGAATTATAATATAGTACTTATTTTATGGGCTCTCATAAAACTGACGCAAGAAGAAAATATAAATATATAATATTACCCAAAATACTTTATTTTCTTTCGTACTTTTCATATATTTTCTTTACCATTTTCCTATTTTCAAATGCTTCCATATTTATTTTAAAGAATTTTATTTTTTTTTAGAATGTAAGAAGTTTAAATCCATAAAATGGATGTCTTAGAAATATGCAAAATATATTAAATGCAGCAAACTCATTGCGATGAGAAAAAACTTTCCTTACAAAATAATTAAGGCATTTTCAAAATATGCATTATATAGAAAATTTACTCCCTCACTCCCAGTCTAATTATGTTTTATTTGGAGGTGGAGGTGTACAAGTTAAAGCTTATTGTCTGACTTAAGACTGGGTGCATTACTTTCGTACTGGGTAATTTTTAAAGGGGCCTAGCCCACATTTACAGAGTTTCGAAGAAAACCACGGAAATCTCCGGGCGGCTAAGCTGACGATCGCGATCTGGGATAGAACCAGGCTCTCCCCGTCAACCAGTTTATTTTGAAGTGATAAATTTAACTGATGAAATATATACCTTGTATGCAATGTAAAATTGAATTCAAAATTTTATCTAAAACAAATTTGCATTATTTCTATGCTAAAACTATTCTTACTAATCATTCCAACATTAATTCAAAAATTCGTATCATTATTATTATTTTTTTTAAATAACAATTTTAATCAAAAGGTAAAAAGCGACTATTTAAATCACTATTTCAAATTTATTTTTTATTAGTAAATAAAAAGAAAAACGTATTTTAGCTTTTAAAATGTTAGGACCCACTACCAGCCGAAAAGTCCTGTCTTTGAAAGTTGATACACGGAAGGTGTCGGGTTCGTTCCCTGGTCGTGCTCGTCAGCCTAGCTATTCGAAGTTTTCTTTCTCCGAAACTAACGTAAATATGGGCTAAGATCCCTTAGAAAGACCCCCACGGACAGCACTCCTTTACGTGCCTAGAACCGTAGTGCGGTCAATCGGTCTCAATCCTAAGACCACCAACATATTTTAAAATATAAAAAAAAAAAATTTTTCAAATTCATGAACTGAAAAACCTGAAAAATTTATAAAGTATGTTTAATGCAATAAACTCAGTGTGATGAAGATAAAATTCTCCTTGCAAAATAATCAACACATTTACTTCACTCCCCCCCCCACACCATGATAATGACGTTTTTATCTAACTTGAGTCCTAGACCTAGGTGGATTGCCTTCGTATTGGTCTTTTTTAAAAGAACTTTGCTTGTATTTACTCGAGTTTTGAAGTAAACCACAGAAAATTCAGAACGGTTAAATTGACGACCGCGACCTGGAATCAAACTAAGCAATTCTCATTTATTAGTTTCGAGAGCAGAATCTTACGCCTACCAGTGGAGTATGTTTCATTTCGAAGAAAAATGAATAACTGATGAAATGTATGCTTTGGATGTGATGTTAAAATCACTTTAAAATTTTACCAAAATCGAATGGACCTTATGTACGAGTGGCAACGGCTGCTGGTATTTACCTATCTCAGCGACTGGCTAATACAGCAGTAATAAAAAATTTCAAGCTCAGCGATAGGCGTAGAGGCTTTTACATACCCGCAGTGACGTATGATGCATAAAGTCCATTTACATTCTTTCTATGCTAAAATTATTTTTTTTTAGTCATTCCAATTTTAATTCAAAAATTTTTACCATTAGCTTTTAAAAATGTAAGCAATTTTAATCAAAAGATAAAAAGCGGTTATTTAAATCATTTTTATTTACTTATTTATTTGATTCATTAATTAAAAAAAAAAAAATGTATTTTGACTTTAAAAAAATAAAAAAATAAATAAAGTTTATATATATATATTTTTTAATTTATGAACTGAAAACCTAAGAAATTTATTAAATAATATGAAATATAATAAACTCAGTGGGATGAAGATAAAATTCTACTTGCAAAATAATCAAGACATTTATTTCATCCCCCCTCCCCCCTGCTAATACTGTTTTATCTGCACTTGGATCTTAGACCTAGGTAGATTTGCCTCCAGATCGGTTTTTAAAGAGACCTAGCCTGTATTTATTTGAATTTTGAAGTAAATCACGGTAAACACCGAACGGCTAAGTTGCCGAGCCCAAATTAAATCGAACCAGGCACTTCCCAGCTATTAAATTTGAGAACAGAACCTCTCAGCCACTGGTTGAGCCTGTTTTATTTGAAGGGAAAGAAAATTAACTTATGAAATGCGTTCTTTGTATGTGATGTAAAAGTGATTTAAAAATTTTATCTAAAACAAATTTGCATCATTTGTATGCTAAAATTAATTTTTTAGTCATTCCAACTCTAAATCAAAAATTTATACCAATAACTTGTTAAAAAGTGAAACATTTTTTATCATAAGATAAAGAGCGGCATTTAAAATTACTATTCCAACAAGAATTTTTTTTTTAATTCATTATTAAAAAATAATGTATCTTAGATTTTAAAATATATAAAATAAAAAATAAATAAAAGTTTCAAAAAATCTATATGCTTCCAAAATAGTTAAACTCTATTTTATTTCTTTCTTTTTCAAGTTTTCTTGTTTTTAAAATATATAATTTTGGATGATTTGGATTAACTGCAGCTATTTTTTGTACAACATTTCGGCTATTATAAATGCTTCTGTATCTTCTTGTTTTTTCTTTCTTTCTTTTTATCAAGATTGTGAGAAATTTAAATCCATCAATTGAAAACCTGGGAAATTTGTAAATTATTTTAATTGCAATAAACTAAGTAAAGTAAATATATATATATATATATATATATATATATATATATATATATAAAAGAAATTCTCCTTACAAAATAAGCAACATTTACTCTCCTCCCCCATGCTAATTATATTTTATTAGGTTAAGGAATAGTGGCTGCATTTCTATTCTAAACCTAGGGGGATTGCTTCCGTCATCCATCAAGGTCTAGGACTTAGGTAGTTCTTTTTAAAGGGTCTTAGCCCATATTTGTACGATTTTCGAAGAAAACCATGAAAAACTCCAATGGCTAAGTTGACAAGCCTAGAATCGAACCAGGCTTTTTCTGTCTGCCTATGTAAAAATGACTTCGATATTTAAGTAAATTAGTTTTAGATAAAACTTTGAAGTCATTTTATATCACATACAAAGCACATATTTCACCAGTTAATATTTTTCTTCCAAATATAACGTGCTTCACTAGTGGCCGAGAGCTTCTGCTCTCGAAATAGGTAGAGGGGAAGTGCCGGGTTCGATTCTAGGTCGCGTTAGTCAACCTGGCAGTTCATTATTTTCCGTGGTTTTCTTGAAACCCTTTTATAAAACTACTACTGGGGGAGGTATCCGCATAGATTTTGGAACCAAGTGCAAGAAACTGGCATAAGCCTCTACACTACACCTTCAAATAAAGCATTAACACTTGAAGAAAAAAAGAAGTAAATGGGTGATTATATTCTAAGGAGAATTTTT